>FIZU01055933.1:0-15840 GCA_900064475.1 Pseudococcus longispinus
CCTGGAAATTACCCGATTTTTATTTTAAATTTATCATGTTTTCTTTGATCTTATTGTTTTAATGTTTTTTAACATTTCTTACTTTAAATTTATCAAGTGTTTCTAGATCTTACAGTGATAGAATTTTTTCACATTTGAAAAAAAATGTATCATCTTTTTTTTTAATTTATCAAGTTTTCGTTGTATTAAAATCAAAAGTTGAAATATGAGTCAAAAAAATGTTTGCTTTTACTCAAAAATACAGTAATTTTACAAATTTACAACTCCAAAACTTAAATTATAGATATTTCACAAAATTTCAAGACGAAATCTCAAGATTTTCTGCAAAGGCGGTTGGCAACACTGAGCCATTTCCAAAAAAAATTTACTCGATTTTTTTGGTATGGTCAAAATCATCAAAAAAAATGGACTAGGTATAGCTATGGTTCATTAAAAAAAAAAAATCTGTCCTATGGACCAATAAAGTGTTCCAAAGGTGGTAATTAGGACCCGAGGAATTCTAAACTGCTCTCTGTTGTCTCCTAGCGGACTCGATTGGCGAGAAAATTGCTATTTTCGAGTGACAGGTGTCATCAATTTGAATGAATTTCAAGAAAATTGAAATTTATGTCAATTTCGACTAATTTCAGGTTGCTGATCACGAATCTGGTATTAATTTTTGGCACTCCCCTCCACTTTTCGAGAGAAAAATGTCGTTTTTCTGACCAAACTTTCGATTTTGAATTTTTTGATTTTTTTCGAACATTTTCAGGCCATTGATGCCTTCTTGGGAACTCTCCTCATTACCCTACCCCTCAACAATTTCAAAACCACACATTAAAACCTCAATTTCTAACTTCATGTAGGCTGCCTATCTGCCAAAAAATTGGTAAAAATTTTACTTTTGAGCTTCAGCATTTCACAGGCTGCCTAGCAGTCCTGCAAATACTACAAATCCTGCAAAAGTTCTGCTTTTTTCAATTTTTTCCAAAAAAAGTGTCGTTTATTTCAATTTAGTAAGTGAAAAATTGAAAATTGAGCGAAGAGGAAAATTTTGGCAATGAAACGTCTAGCAACTAATTTTTGAAAAGTCGTCAGTGGCAACCCTGTCAAAGTGACATCTTGTTTTTTTTATTTCTTTTTGTTTTTTAATCATTTTTTGAAAATTACCAATTTTTTATAACATTTTTTTTGATTTTGTGAAAATATGATTTTTATTGGGGGGGAGGAGGTCACATTTTGAAAAAGCGCGGCTAGAAAAAGTTTCTGCAAATAGTCCTGCAAACGTCTTGCTTTTTGGTTTTGAGATTTTGTTAGACAGCCTGTCTGATCAAAAGGTTAAGAAAAAAATGTCTAAAATGATGTGCAAAAACCAATGAAAATAGATCCACTCTTCAAAATTCACAAGTTTTCAAAAGTTTAATAACCCCGCCATTTTTGGAAATCTGAAAACTTACCGAAGTCCAAAATCCAAAATCAAAAAGCCAATGAAAATCTGAAAAGTTTTCCAAGTTCAGAAAAGTCTGACAAAATGACTAATTTGAACTTTTTTGAAAATTTTAAAGTCCATAAAGTTGAAATTTTCTATTCCAAAAATTAATTCGAGTTCTCAAAAATTTTCTAAGTCCAAAAATGTCTGACAAAATGCCTGAAAGTCAGTGTAATATCTGAAATTTTCCAAATTCAAAAAGTCTGTCTGATGAAATATTGGAAAGTTACCCTCATTTCTAAAATTTTCTTAGTTCAAAATGTCTAAATTATTGGTCTAACAAAATGTCTGAAAGCTAGCATTAAGAAGTCAATGGGAATCTGAAAATTTTTCAAATTCCAAAATGTCTAAAAGTCAGCATTATTTCTGAAATTTTTAAAGTCCAAAAAATCTGACAAAATGTCTAAAAGTCATCGTCAAGGAATTTCGTGACGGTTTTACGAACACGAAAAATGGATAAAAAGTTTAGACCAAAAAATGGACAAAATTTTTGGATTGACCCCAGCCATAAGACATATCCATGTCAATACAACTAACTTTCTTGTGCAATTAGTTTTTTAATCCAAAATTCGTTGAAAGTTCACAGATCAGTTTTCCAGCTATTTGAAACGGTTTTGGCAATTTTATGAGAAAATGAAGCCCTCTACGACGAAATTTCTGATAACTGATGTTGTCTAGAAGAAAATTTTTAATCAGAATCGGTGATTACATTTTCGTTTGTCTGCAATTTTGAGAGGGTATTTTTGGACTTTGAAAAATTTATGATTTCAAACTGGAATTCATCATAAATAGCAATGTAATGAGTGATTTTGAAAGCAAATTTTCTTCTCTACAACATTACTTCTTGGGATTTTTTTCGTAGGAAGTTTTATTTCCACGTAAACTTGCCAAAACCATTTCGATTTGATGAAAAATTCTGATCAGTGAACTTTCAATCAATTGATAGAAAGCTGAAACGTATTTCAAATTAAAATTCTTTCTTTTATCGCTGAGCTGGGTATGATTAGGGAGGGGGAGGGGAGCTTGAGATCAAAAAACATGTTTTTTTCAAAATAATCCTGCTTTGGAGATCCATAGCTCTGCTCTTAGGGA
Organism: Pseudococcus longispinus; assembly: GCA_900064475.1. NCBI lineage: Eukaryota > Metazoa > Arthropoda > Insecta > Hemiptera > Pseudococcidae > Pseudococcus > Pseudococcus longispinus. The sequence goes on from FIZU01055933.1 coordinate 2,561, forward strand.
TTTGAGAGGACCGAAGTTTTGCAGAAGGAAGTTTCAACTCAAAAGGTACAAAAATTGGAAAAAAAATTTCATTTTCCATTTTTTTCCACTCCATTCCACAGAACATTTGTTGAGATTCGAAATTATGGCTAATTTGAAATATTTATGCCTCACACGCCGCCTTTTTCTGGTACGAAAAAGTAGAACAGAAGGTGCTCTGGAATTATGCAGTCTCCGACTGCGGCGGAATATTATCACCGTGCAGACTGTCGAGGTCGACCAGTCGACAGACACAATGCAAAGTTTCATATCAAGCACAACACTAAACAAAAACAATCGCGCTACGATAATCATTATTGTTCATCTGCTGTGGCTAATGCAAAAGAAGAACGATTGCTACGACAACGAGAGCAGTTTATTACGCAGTTTGTCTCGTCCGCGCTAAATGAAGAGTAAAAATAATAATATAATGGGTGCGATGTTACAAATACCTTGACCCAAGATCTCTGGAATGGTCGACTTATGATGAAGAAGATGGCATATACGAAAGTGAAAAGAAAAGAAAATCCATTTTGTACTTGGCGGGAGATGATTATTAACGCGTATTTGCTCAGCTAAAACGAAAAAATCTGCTCGAAGATGCGAGGAATGGTGTATATCTTAATCGTATACAAAGAGCTAGACATATACTATAACTAGTGGTCGAAACGAGAATGAGAAAATTCCAAACCTACCCTTTTTTCTCGTAAAAATCCAAATAAAAGAAACACCAAATCGAACACGAAAAAGAGAGAATGTGTATCCGGGCTATATAGTAAAAAGGAGGAGAATAACGCGGATCGGCTACGCATCTAAACGTATCGTAGACTATGTAGTATTTTGGTTGTTGGTGCATATACAGAAACAGAACAACCCTCTTCAATCTCTGTCAGGTACAAAGCCACCTGCTGAACGCTGACTTAATAACTGGAAGCCACAACAAGTAGCTGTACCATCCCCTGAGTTACCCGACGAACCGAGATACTCGACGAATACGCCCCTTCGCTGGGTTTTTTTCTTACTACGTTCTACGGTGTTTATTTTGGTGGTGGTTTTTGTATTGTTATTGTTATCCGAGGAGTCGAAAAGATTGAAATTAGGTGCACTGTACGATGGGTGTAATGCGAACAAATGCTAGTTCGAAATTCGGATCGGATGTGGTGGTAGTTGGTAGGTGCTTTGGTACACCTGCGGAATAGGAAGGAATGAACTCGCGGTTATGACAGGTGACATTGTGTCAAAGGAGTTGTATCGCACGTAGTAATCGTATAAAAAGGTGTGTAATTAAAGGGCGTTTTGAATGATCACGAAGTGCCACCGGATGCAAGGGCGATTGCTATAGATTTCCAAAGATATACGACCAAGATAAAGAAACCGTGTCTAATTACGAAGCATATCTACCCCTTTTTTAGATGATTGAATTTACAGTTATTGACGAATGTTGAGATTATTTTGAGTCGTGTGAAATTGGTTTGAGATAATACAGGAAAGGGGTTGGGTCCTTTAAAAATTGTAAAAAGAATTAAAGTCTCGTCTAAATTGTTTGAAATGTTATGGGATTTGATTGAAATTGCATAATACATGCTGAAACGCTGTTAAATTAGCTTCAAGTTGTACGATTGTTTAAAAAATTATTAAAATGTTGTCGAAATTGTTCAAAATTTGTAAAACTTGTTGAAATTGTCATAAAAATTGATGGAAATATCGCAGAATTGGTCAAAAACCACGAATTGGTGATAAAAATGTTGAGATTTTCATAAATATCAATTAAAATCTGATAAAATGACCAGAAAATCGTGAAAATCGCTGAAAATGAGTTTGAAATTGTAAAAATTTTTACAGAAATTGGTAGAAATCAAAGAGGGTCAGATCGCGGAATAAAAAGATCAATATCGCGATCTTTGATCTTATCTTGTCAAAAATTTGGTGATCTGATCTTTAAAAAAAAAAAAAAAATCGCGAAAAAGATCAAAATGATGGCGGCACTGATCACTGAATTCAGGAATTTTTAATGAACTTTTCTCTTTTCAGTGAGCTGAAAAGTGAAAACTGCATTAGAAATTCAGTGTCATTGTAAAAAATCATAATCATAATATAATATGCTTCAATTTGATGAATTTGAAAAATCTGAACATTTGCTTGATCTGATCTTTATCTGATCTCGCTGATTTTTTCGTGATCTGGCTTTTTTTTCATGATCTGCCCCTCTCTGGTAAAGTAAAAATATTGTAAAAACTGTGAAAAAACATTGAAATCCGTCGAAAATATCGTTAAAAGTATTGAGATTTCCATTAAAATTATTTAAAAGATCATAAAAAGGGTTAAAAGATCATTAAAATCGTCAAAAATGTTGAAATTGTCGAGTGTTTCATACCAATCGTTTAAAATATTGTAAAAACAGTCAAAAGATCATCAAAACAATCGAAAATTCTTTTGAAAGTTCTTAAATTTTCATAAAAATCCATAAAACTTCGTTTAAAAGCTACAAAAGTTCAAAATAATGTATCGAAGATCGCGTAAAATTTTAAAAAATATTCATAAAAACTGTTGAAGAATGTTTTAAAAGTGGCTGAAAAGCCAGAAAAATTGCCTAAAATTTTGTTTAAATATTTCAGTTTGTTTTTAAAATGACCAAGATGTTGTGAAACTTGTTGATATTTTCGTGAACTTTGCTTAAAATTGCATAAAAGTTGTTGAAATATCGTTAAATAGCTTCAAATGGCAAGAAAATTTATTTGAAAGTTATAAAAATAGATTATATGTCGTTAAAGTTGGTTAAAGTGTTGTTAAATTTTCTTAAAATGGCACAAAAATTGTTTAAATATCGTAGCAATTGTTTGAAAAATGAAGAAAATTGTTCAAAATGTGGCATCAATTGGTTAAATTGTCGTAGAAGTACTAAAAATCATCGAAAAGATTGTCCAAAATGGCGTCTAAATTAATCGAAATGAAGCAAAAATTGATTATCATGTTACAATCATTTTTTTGCAAAATTTTCTTCAATTCTACTTAATTTTTGGAAAAAAATATAAAGTAATTTTTTTTCACTTATTTTTACAAATAAGACAATTTTTCGTCAATTTTGAGCAATTTTTTGAGCAAAATGTAATATTCTCATCTAATTTAATGCCATTTTTTCTCGATTTTCATGGTTTAACAATTTTTTTAGAATATTTAGCAGAGTTTTTTGAAACTTCTCAATTTTTTTATTTTATTTTTATGATTTTTGATCAATTTTCAAGTATTTTTTTTGAAATTTCCCCATTTTTTTAAATATTTTATCGACATTCACGCTATTTGAAAATGTTTTTACCAAAATTTTACAATTTTTCGTCTACTTAGAGAGATTACTACGAATTTTTCGGCAATTTTTTCAACTCTTCAAAAATCTCAAAAATTTATAGGCCACAAACTCACATTTAAGATATTTAAAAGAAAATTCGCTGTAATTGACATGATTTATTAGATTTTTCCCATCTTCAGGTGATTTTTTTTTATAGATTTGAGTGTGAAATGTGTAAAATTTTTCACAATTTTAGCAATATTTCATCAACTTCTAAAATGACTAGCAATTTGTTTTCCTTAATTTTCAAAAAATTTTATATTTTTTTTCATTTCTTTGTGTGTGTGTGTGGGGGGGGGAGGGTCCCTGAGAAATTGTTGTTACCCAGATGATTTTTTTGAATTTGGAAAAAATGAATTTTTATACTTTGAAAACAAAAACTTGCAGAGATTCTAATTTTTCACGCTCAAAGTAAGACTTTTGGAGCTGAAAAAGGTCAAAAGTTCTGACTATTTGGAGATGTTCTCTTACGACAATTTTCGTCATTTTTTGAGTTCAAAAAGTCAGAATGTCCATTTTTTTCAAAGTTCAAAAATTGATTTGGGAAATGATGAAAATTTTGGTTTTTCGATATGAAACCTCGATAGGATATTAGACGAGGGTTTCACATCATCACAAAATGGGGGAGGGGGTATGGTAATATGATGGAGACCTGAACGCTGGATAACGAATGAATATATCGTAAAAAGGCGAACTTTATCTATTCAAATGCGATCGTAGCCAATCTTATCACCATTTAAATATACCCAAAGCTTATTTTATCGATGCAGTGTCAACAGTGTGACCATTCGGGCATATCTAGTCAATTTTACTTGCTATATTTCGAATTCGTGAACAGAGACTACTCGAAATACACCTCGAAAACCTTACATTTTTACAACTTTGGCCAAAGCACAATTACAATTCGAATTCAATAACCCGAAGAAGACGACCAACTTCGCCATAAAATATTGTTTATTCGTCGCGTCGTACGTCGTCGTCGCCGTTTTAATGTACCCAGACCCAGCTCTCAGACCGAGCGCACTATGGAATGAAAAAAACTAATATAATAAAAAGGCAATCTAAGTAGGTATATACGTGGTACAGCGCATATACATACGCTGTCGATAAATGCAGGTAAAATAAGACTACCACAGTGGTATTAATTGCCTCGACGTAATAACTTTACCATAGAGAACAAGCCCCTGCAGCCTGTATCCATAAAGAACACGCAAACGTGCGGCTTCGGAGCGGAGGCACCAGCGCCTATAACGAAGCGAGAGGCGCAATAGGTCGTTTAATTTTATTAGGACGGCGGTAGAGACAGACAACGACCAGCATGCGAACAATGGAAGAAAATTTCCATCGATGGCAACCTCCTGCTGCGTCGCGGAGGCTTGGCGGTGAAATTTTTTTCGCATCGGTCATCAATTCGAGCCGAGATTTCTAATCCGAACCGAAGCAAGGGTTCGAAAAGAAGTACTCGAAGCAGCTAATACGATTCGAAGGATGAGTTCGGCCTGGAGTACGAATCCATTGGGCTATCAATGCATAATGCGGATGACCTTTGGGGTGAAGGACTCCTGTGTCCGGAGCCATTGAGGTATGAAAAGCCAAGAAAATGGAAATAAGAACACGATGCTTGGTTGTGGAGGAATTCTGGTACATGTGGTTACTTTGTTAGGTTGTATGCTGAACTGAAACATGAGCAGCAGCGAAGCAGGAACCGAAAGAGTAAAAAAATACGGTAGTAAAGAGCGTAAATTTTCGGTCGACATTTAAAGCAATAAATTACCAACGTGTACAGGTACCTGTAGTCGAAAAAAAAAAGTAGATCTAGAATCGAGATTAAGTACTAAGCAAGCAGAAGTACACAGATACACAAAAAGCATCGTCAGCGCAGCGCAGAAGACACAGTTAGAGAGAACTGGTTTGCTCGGTCCAAAGATGGGTTTTGTTTTTAGAAGTTAACTACTTGGAAAATGAAAGAAAACAGGACGACACGCCGATTCCATTGTATTCGTTGAAAATGGGGCAATAATTTTACTCTGTTTGGTCTTTTGACGTGATAAATACCGCCAAGCCGTTGCGAAAAAACCCCGCAGATGAAAATCCATCCACGTGGAGCATTTTGGAAAATGAGAAAAAGAAGCGGGCAAGCAGCAGATAAGAAGATTACGTCCGTGATGTTATCTAGACGCTTCGCCGTATACGTTTAGCTGCAGTTCGGTGTATTATAATTAATACGATGCTGGAGAAGTTCACAACGACGTCAGGGGTTTCCAGAAACCGAAACGAAACGAAATCGTGATCGGTGGCGGCGGCCTGTACACCCGAAATGTAAGGTAGCCGGCCACCGGATACCTTTGGAACCGCACGCTGATGCAGGGTACCAGTTTACGAGCTTGGACGATTCGGATTCGTATACGAGAATTTTTTAGTGCTCGTAAACCGTGCCCGGGTACGTAGGATGAAGCTGCGACCAAGGCGGGCGGCGGTAGAGGTGAAAAAATCGTGGAAGCCCTGTATCGGATGCGAACTAGAAGTACACGTCAGTGTACAGGTAAGGAAGGCTTTATTCCTACTACATAAGATCTACTAGTCGAGCCGGCTTGTGATTTCTAGAGTGCAAAGCACTGCTGGTTAGCCTTGAAATAACTTCTCTCTTGTGTTTTTTTTCTTCTATCTCGTCTTCTCTTCTATTTTGTTTCTTTTCTTGTTTAATACTCGGTTGTCTTCTTCTTGCCAGTCTATGTTGTGTGTATCGAGTACCGAAGCCGAAGCGGTTCATCTTGCTGCTTTTGTATTCAACCGTGAATATGTATTTGTACGTAGACGTATGTATGGTACTCGATCTGGTTATATGTGCGTGTTGTTTTGTTGGTCCTAGGCGAGTTGGTAGAGTCGAGGTTGTGAAAAATTCGCGTTTAAAGGATTCGAAAAAGAGTGTAGATAGTTTCTGATTCCAAATGAAGAAGGGACTTCAAAAGTTGACCTATAAAAATGTCGAACCGCAAGTCCAAGTACCCGCATACTTGGTGCAAGATCAAGGTAGGGAATATGTTGTGCTTCCAGGCTCGAGGTGCCGTCTTGTCTTGCTCGTCAAGAATCAAGATAGACGATGACGTACTCGTACTTGTTGTATACAATGTACGTTCATGGGATTTGGGAACTTGTATAGCGTATGGAAAAGGTATAGAGAAAGGATGAGTCATAGAGTGCGTCGAATACCGGAGCAAGTGATTATATTGTTGGAGAAGTTTCTCACGAAGAATGCGTCGAGCTGTTGTAGAAGTCTCTGAGGAATATTTAAATAGTGAAAATAGGTTTCAAAAGTGTGCAAATATTTCACGAGTTGGGTAAAATGCTGATGGATGAGGAAACAGGAGGACAAACAACTAACAAGTCCATTCCGAACATTTTGTTTTCATAATACAAGGTTCAGGGACTAAAACATATAGAAACGAAGTATCGCAGTATCATGTTGTCGATTTCTCAAATTTGTGCCCATTTGTTCATTGCAGTTTTGTGTGTACATTTTTGAAGTTTTTAAAACAGTTTGTCACAGATTTTTTTTGACAAACCTCTAAAAATGCCAAGTCATCAAGAATTTGTACAAAGCACGAATTTGTGAAGATCACGTACAAATTTGTGTCCATTTGCGAGGAATATCTACTTAAAAGTTGAAGCGCACACGCATATTTGTGCCAGTAATTTTTTGAGACACAGGTTTGAATTTGATGTAGCACCAAGTTGCAAATATTGTGAAAACAGGCTTTTGTGCCATAAAATTTATGTTGGTCACAATTTTGTGATATCGTTGTTTTGAGGAACAATAATTTATGACAAGAAGCTTTGAAAAGATTCAAATTTGTTGCAAAAAATGTTGACAAACAAGAATTAATGACAAGATTGTTTTCTGGGCTTACCCTGCTGTTTCCTTCATAGCACTCAGGCATCATTTTTTGAAGAATGATTCCCCGTGAAGTGCAAATTTGTAGCTACAATTTTTCGAGGTACTTGATTATTTAAAGGCCAATTTTCTTAATGAGCTACAGAATTATGGCAGTAAATTGCTGAGGAGCAATTTTGTGACGACATGTCCTAAATGAAGTACTTTGGTGTCAGCAGATTTTCAAAGGACACTATTTTGTCAAGACGGATGTTCTTGATGAAGCATAAATTTGTGGCAGTGAATTCTTGAGGAACAAGTTTGTGACAAGTTCTTTGACGAAGTGCAAATGTGGTGACAATATTTTTTGAAGAAAGAGCTTTTGAGGAGGCAAATTTGTAATTTCTTGGAGACCAAGACTATTGATAAAGTAGAAATTTGTGTAAGTGATTTTTGGAGCATCAAAATTATTGACAGTGTTTCTTTGTTTTTTTAGGGAATGGGAAGGAGAGGGAAGGGCAATGAGAGGGGAGGGAGGTTGAAACTACAATTTTGTGACTAAAATTACAAACTTGTGTCAGTTATTTCTTGAGGACCAACTTTGTGGCATCAAGTATTGATGACGTACAAATTTGTGAGAGGGATTTTTGAAGTAACAAAATTATTGACAACGTTTCTTTGCTTTCTTGGGGAAGGGTAAGGTGGTGGAGAGGGGGAAGGGAGGTTAAAAATACAATTCTGTGACTAAACTTACAAATTTGTGTCGGTAATTTCTTGGGTACCAACTTTGTGACATATAGTATTGATGAAATACAAATTTGTGAGAGTGATTTTTGGAGCATCAAAATTACTGACATCGTTTCTTTGCTTTTTTAGGGAGGGGAGGGTTAAAATACGATTTTGTGACTAAAATTTTTTGAAACTCCAATTGTAATAAAAGTTTTAATGAAGTAGGTACAAATTTGCTAGCAATAATTTGTTGAGGGATGCGCTTTTGTGAAGACAATTTTGCTCGATAAAATTTTTGGAGGAACAAGATGATGACCACAATTTTTTAGAGCACACGAATTATTGGCAACGTTGCTCTTGAGGGTACAAATACATTTTTGTGAGTTCAAATTGGTGATAGATACCTATTTAATTCGATTGAAGAATAAATTGCAGTAGAAAGTTTTGCTGTGTAGTAAAAATTTGGTACTCTGACAATCATTATTTTTAGAGTACGATTTTGTCAAGACAAATTTTCTTGATGAAATACAAATTTGTGGCAGTGATTTCTTGAGGAACAAGTTTGCGACGAGTTATGGTTGAAAGACAATATATGGCAAACAATTTGGATGAAAAATTGTTGAAATGTCGTAAAAATCTTCGACATTTGGTCTAAATTGTTCAAAATTTTCGTCGAAATTCAAAGAAACGTCAAATTATTGCAATATTTTGCTCATTTTCAAAGAAATTTCGTTCGTATTTCAACATTTTCTGGTAATTTTTACATCAATTTATTAGTTTTCCGGGTATTTTGAACAATTTTTTCCATAATTTGGAAACTTTTACGTTTTTTATGAAAATTTCAATAAAAATGTGACATTTTTCTTTATTTAAAAATTTTTTCATCAAATTTTAAATTGAATTTTCATCAATTTTTACGTCATTTTCAACGATGTTAGTTCATATTAAACCAATCTTTCTTCCATTTTAAACGATTTTCGTGATGTTTTGAGCTATTTTTTTAGTATTTTGGAAATTTCTGATTGTATTTTATCGACTGCGAGTGATTTTTAACGATTTTGCTGACATTTTTAACCATTTTGATGATATTCTGAGAACTTTTGAGATATTATGCACAGTTTTAATCACAAATTGACGACTTTTACATGATTTGAAACGACTTTTCTTGCGTTTTAGTAAATTTTCATGATATTTCGACGACTTAATGATATTTTACATGAAAAATTGAATTTTTTGAAATTGGTACAATGGACATAGCTGATCAAAAGGTCGAGGAAGGGCTTAATTGCGAAAAGAAATTGATCAAGAAATCTTTATTCATTTCAATTTTTGAAAAATATCCTTATTATGCAAAAATAGTAAAATGATTGAATCAAAGTAAAAGAAAGAAGGAAAGCACTTTTCAAAAAAAGACGTTCAAGAGTCAAAAATACTTTTTTTTCTTAACTGAGCTGTGAAGCTGGAAAAATCATCTTTGAGAATTGAAATTTAAACTTGAATATCCAAGTAATTTTCAGATTTCAAATAGGGAATTTATTTTTGAAATTGAGAATTAAACACTGTAAAATGTATAATATCCTGTTATTGGGAGGGAGGGGGGAGCAGAAATTACAGATTTTTTGTCAAGTACGAAAATTTACGACAACAAATTCTCATAAAAATGCAAATTTCCCTAAAATTTTCAGGAACTCGACTTCGTTACAAAATTCACGAATTGAAATCATTGTCTAACCATTAAAACCAGCGAATTCGACCTTCTTGCCAATTCGTTCATCCTCTTGTTCCCCTTTTACATGACCATTAAACCACTCTAGTGGAAATAAAACGGCCCCCATTGCCTTTAACTCTCTCATGCTTATAAAATTGCGACGCAAGGTGTCCAACTACCATGTATAGAAGTTAGATCCGAGAGAATATTATACCCTTAGGTACTTATTAAAAAATACTCCTACGGCAGCGTACACATCCGAACGTTTTTATTGATCGGTTTACCATAAAAAATCGAAAAAAAAAATACACAGGTACCGGGTCTCGTATAGCCATATAACTGGTTAATTAAACTTTTTTTCGTTGTCTTTTTTTTTTTTAAATACGGTAACAATGTATAGTTTACCGAGCTAAGGACATTTTTTATTAGCGGAAGCAGGAATATAAGACGCGTTAATTACGGTATTAAAATGATAAAAAAACCAACGACAACGTTTAAACGAATAAAAAAAAAGAATATTTGAAAAAAAAATTGTACCAGTTTTACGACCGACGTCGACGTCGTGTTGGAGGGAAAAAAACTATGGGCTTAATGATATACCTACGTGAGTAGCAGCAGAGCAACACGTGTGGTTCAGAGGTGAAAAAAAAAATGTACGAAAATTAAATTACGTTTAAGAGAATACGACAAAAGCACCGGAATCGAACTCGTGGCGTATTTATGCAAAATAAGCACGAGATAAATGTTGGTACGTGAAGTTGGGATAATACGTGTCGTCGGTATCGTGACGATACGTTCGTGTCATCTCGCATACCGCACGCGATTCTCTCGAGTACGATGACCAAAAAAATCCCGTGGCTTATGGCCTTTGAAAATATCGTGATTGGCACCTCGCAGGCGAGCGAATGTTATTAACGGAAGGAAAAGCCGGGTTTGCGAGTACCCGGAAGAAGTTATGAGATATTATACGTCACGATTCGAACCCTCGAACAGGCAGAAGCGAACAGGGCAACTTGAGAAGATTAAAATCGAGAGGTCGCGATCACGCCGCCGAAGCTTCTTGAGACGGCTCGACGTTCTGCAACCGGCGAGATTAATGAACTTGAAAGCGAGCAGCGGCGACATTTAAGTTGTTCTTCGATCGGAATTTGACGGTCAGTTGGTCGTGACTTCCTCGTTGAATGTTTTGGGGGGTTTTTTGGGTACGCTTGTAAATACATCGATGGTCCAGTTTGCTCGTTTCAGTTGGTAATTTTACGATAATGCTTAAGTCGCTTCTTTAGTGTCGACGGATCGTTAAAAATTTCGGTCTTTTGTTTTCTTGTTTCAGGTTAGCCAAGTCTGCTCTTTTCGACTTGGAGATGACCTTAATGCGTTCTTGTTTAACGCTGGCCGCCGCCGTGTATGCGTGTGTCGCGTATGCCGACACAAACCAGAGACGTTGGCAGCTATTAAATAAGGTAGTAAAAATTTTTTCCTAATTGAATCGAGCGAGATATTATGGGAATTGAAATCATATTATGCTCGTACTTATACGTATATGTACATACGTAGGTACATAACGTTAAGTTTACGAGCACGTTGGCTCAACTCATGTGAAACGGATTGCCCATATCGGATGAATGATGATAGAGATGGAAGGAAGGGTGGTGTAGGAATGGTATGCAGGTATCGAAGTACTGATGATGGAAGACGAAGGCGACGACCAAGACGCACCACCGGATCAAATGGAGCGGAAAATCGTACCGTGTTGCTACTGTTTGAGGTGCGGTCGATTTTGTGGTTTGAGTTTGCCGAATCACTCGCGTGTGGTATGCGATTCATTGCGGAGGTGATCGATTGAGTGCTGGGATCGTGTTAGGATGTCGTTGATCGATGAAGCAGGTAGAGAAGAGGGTGAGATTTTGTGTAGATAAGGTGAGTTTCGAGGTGCAAGGAAGTGGAGTAGATACTAAAGTGCGTAAGATGGAAATTGATCTAAAAAATTTTGTTCTTGTGTCAAAAAGTCCAGACTTTGAACTGGGAGGTTCCTAATCAGGAGATTCAGTGGATGAAGTATTCACAAGGTATCTAAGAAGTATTGAAAGGGTCGAAAAAAATCATCCATTTGACAAAGTGGTGCTGAAAATTGAAAAAAGTACTGAAAAGTGCTGCATTTTGATCAAAAGTTCTGCATTTTTCGTTCAACATTCATTTGAAGTTCATTTTTCTCGAACTTGTCGCTTTTCACTTGTTTCGCTAATTCCTTCAAAATATTTTCTTTTTCATCTCGTTCATTTTGAGTTTTAGGTTTTTTTAGAAATTGATCGTTTATTCAAAATTCGAAATTATTTCCATTTTATGGAGGAAGGGAGGAGAGGGGGAAGTAAACTTGAAAAACAAGAAGACGAAAGTTTTAGAAAGCTCTGAAAAAAACAAATTATCGATTTTCAATTGATTGTAATAAATATTTTCAAAAAATTAGCCACGATTTTGATTCCTTTTTTATCGAATTTGAAGAAGAAAATGTTGGAATACTATTTTTTGGAAAAAAAAATTAAATCAATTTTGTTGACTATGGCGATGTGTAACGACAAAAAAATCGTGAAATACCCCCCCCCCCCCCCCCCCCCCCCCCCCCCCCCCCTCCCCTCTACTTCCCAGCCATCATTTCTGTGTCCCTGAAATGGTCAAAATTTGTATGAAAATCTGGGAAAATTTTGTAAAAATTGTCAAGAAGCCATGAAAATTGTTGAAAATGTGGTAAAAATTGCTCGAATTGCTGTAAAAATTAGAGAAAAAAGGAAAATATCGTTAAAATGGCTACAAAATCTTAAAAACTGTCGAAAATCTCGTAAAAAATTATTAAAATATTTCATAGAAATCAAAAATCATGAAAATTGTCAAAAAGTCAACAAAAATCACGAAAAAGATTGTAAAAATAATCGAGAAAAATTGAAAATATCGTATAAATGGCCACAAAATCTTACAAAACTGTCGAAAATATGGTAAAAAATTATTAAAATATTTCATAAAAATCGAAAATTGTCAAAAAGTCAACAAAAAACACGAAAAAGATTGTAAAAATTATTTTAAAAAAATTGGAGAAAAATTGAAAATATCGTATAAATGGCCACATCTTGAAAACTGTCGAAAATCTCGTAAAAAATTATTAAAATATTTCATAAAAATCGAAAATTGTCAAAAAGTCAACAAAAAACACGAAAAAGATTGTAAAAATGATAAAAAAAAATTGGAGAAAAATTGAAAATATCGTATAAATGGCCACAAAATCTAAAAAAGTTTCGAAAATCTCGTAAAAAATTATTAAAATATTTCATAAAAATCAAAAATCATGAAAATTGCTAAAAAGTCAGCAAAAAGCAGTAATAAAAAGATTGTAAAAATGATTAAAAATACATATCTCATGTTAAAAATCATGAACATTGTTGAAATTGTTTATTTATTTATTTATTTATTTATTTATTTATTTATTTATTTATTTATTTATCTGACTTCGACCTTTCGATCATTTCGTCAGTTCGTGCTTAATTTTTAATTTACATTCTTAATAATATTGTTTATAAAAATCTATATAATTTTGTACTTAATAGAAATAGGAACAAGTCACT
>FIZU01055941.1:0-13668 GCA_900064475.1 Pseudococcus longispinus
CAATTTTTACCTTCAAATTACAATTTTGACAAAAAATTATAGTTTGGACAAAAAAAAATTACAATATTGACAAAAAATGATGATTTCGACAAAAAAAATAACAATATTGACAAAAAATTACAATTTTTACCTTGAAATGACAATTTTTATCAAAAATTACAATTTTGACAAAAAATTACTGTTTGGACAAAAAATGATGATTTCGACAAAAAATGACAATTTTTACCCAAAAATGACAACATGAATGAATTCTTGGGTTAAAAAATTTCAGATTGTAAAAATGATTCAATCATTGTAAAAATTGTTAAAATTTTCATGATTATATTTATAATCCTATGATTAAATTGGTCGCAAAATCATGAAAATTGTTGAAAATGTAATAAAAATTATCGAAATTTTCACAGATTAAAAATTATTGAAAATATCGTAGAAATGTCCACAACATTATAAAAGCTGTCAAAAATCTCATAATTGCTAAAATTTTCTTGAAAGATCATTTGAAATATGAAAAAAATGATCGAAACATCATAAAAATCGTCAATGGTTTAGTATTGATACAATTTAGAAATTTTCACGAAAATCAGTAAAAAATCTCGTGAATATTATACATATTGTTGAACTTTTTTGGACATGTAAAAATTTACAGATTTCCAGTGACTTTTTGGATTCGGAACATTTCATAGATCATACCGACTTTTAGACATTTTATCAAACTATTTTGGACTTTTTGGGCTTGGAAATTTTTTCAGATGTCAAATGATTTTTTGAACTTTAAAAATCTCAGAAATTCTGACTTTTTCAACTTTGAAAAATTTTGTAAGGTGGTAAATTTAGAAAAATTAGGATTATTTCATTACAAAAATTTTTGCTACTTTTTATGGGGGTTTCGACCTTAATTCTGACCTTCAGTCATTTTGTTAGACGATCATTTAAAATATTTTGGACTTGGAAAATTTTACAATTTACTCTACCTTTTCGATATTTTGTAAGTTGACTTTTTGGACTTGTAAATTCTATCAATCCGACTTTCAGACATTTTATTAGGCTTTTTCGGACTTAAAATTTTTTTTTAAGATTTCCATTTGATTTTTTGACTTGAAAAATTTTAGAATTCATTCTAATTTTTACACATTTTGTGGGCCATCTTGAACATGGAAAATTCTAAAATAACGCTGACTTTTTGACATTTTGTCACATTTTTTTGGCCTTGGAAAAATTTTCAGATTTCCATTGACTTTTTGAACACAGAAAATTTCACAGAATAATGCTAACTTTTAGACATTTCGTCTGATAAACAATTTAGACCTTTTGAGTTTTGATAATTAAGTAAATTTTAGATATTTTGTTTGATTTTTTTGGATTTGAAAAATTTTAAGATTTTTACTGCCTTTTTGGAAGCAGAAAATTTTAGAAATAATGCTGACTTTTAGACATTTTGTCAGACAAACACAAATTTTTTGAAATATGATTTGGAAAAAAAATAAGTACGTAAGTTGATGTACCTATAGAAATGATTTGTAAATAGAACAAAAAGCAAAAGCATATCCTATGTTTTCAAATTTTGTGGGTAGTATGAAAATAGGGGGTAGGGGGTATTTTGTTCAAGTATTTCAATTTTTACAAATACTTATGTGTATGAAATATGAAAATATTTGCATGTGTCATCAATTGGAAAAATGAGAGCATTTAGTGAAATTGATCCAATTTGTGAAGACAATTCAATTTTGTCAATTTATTGCTCGTATTAATTGTGGAACACAGTTTGCTCATTGTAATTGAGTTTAAAATGATTTGGTTTTTGCAATTCGCCATTTTTATCCCCATTTGACCTTTATTGTCATTCTTCCATTACCTCCATATCAGCTACAAATAATAACACGGTGACATCTATGAAAGCGGAAGCGTAAAAATAACTGACGTATGTTTTCCAAGTATCAACAGCCAGCACAATGCAGCTAAGTAGTGAAAAATTGTAGGTTTAGAGCATGATTTTATCAATGGAGCAAAATGAAAAACTTCTTACCTGTACAAAAATTGTTGATATTTGATGATTTGTAAAAACCGCTGGTAAAATGCCTCCTCACTGTGGACAACCAGTTCCGAAGTTTGCGAATTTTCCTCCTCAAGCATGATTTCAACTTTATCCGCATCTTTTATAAAACTATCCACTCGTTTTCCAATATTCTCCAAATGCATTTCCAGTTCACCGACAGTTATGCCAAATAAAGTAAACGTCGAAATGTAAGCGAACACCTGCATACTCGATATCACCAATAGGATGAGGTTCTTCATCAACAAATCATTTTTGGCCGAAGTTTTCCAGCAGAACGACCTGTTCAATTTGGGATCACCGCACGAGTACCAGAATGGTAGCAATAAGGAGCGTTTATCGCTGGTTTCTTCATCTACGAAGTACAAAAAGAGTGAAGATGTTGTGATAAAGGTAGCCGATAGACCTAATGCGACTGAAAACCAGATTAGTTTTATCTTGATGAATACTGCGGTCCGATTTGGTATAGTGTCGACGTTTTCGTGCTTTTTCTCCAATTTTGAAAACAATCTGATTAACTTTTTACGCGATTTGAGTACTTGGAAAAATAAAACGATACCGTTGAATTGAGATGTGACTCCAACTATTGCTTCGAGTTTGTTGACTGTACCAGTGGTGTTGAAGTATCCGATAATAGTGCCTAGAATGCTGAACGCGCTGGATGATAAGAAAATTACCGAATATATGAAGCTGTATAACGGATTTTCGTATATTTCCAGAGGCCACAGTAGGAGCTTCGCTAAGCATGTCACTAAATCACCGTTCAGTAGTTTCAACATTATGATTTTAAATGTACGAAAATTCATCGGCAGTCTAATGAAAAACATGCATGATTATGATGCTAATTTTGAAAGAATGAAATAAACCAGACCATTTGTATCTAATATGGTCATTTCAAACTTTTCCATTGATATTTATGTGTATAAATGTTTTTTTTTCATTAAGGACATATAATTAATTCATTCTGAAACAATATTCCAGGATTGTTCGAAGAAAGAAACGTATCGACGGTTTATTTGACAACAGGTTATTATTTTAATATGCTTTCAATTTTTAATCGAATTTCCATTTCGAGGTTTTAAAAGTGAAGAAAAATATCATCTATTGCGTGGGTGGTGAAATTTGAAAATGGCAGGAGTGAAGAAGTAAGAGAAGGGTGAAGGGGTGAAAGTATGTGGTTCAAATCGAGATGTATTTAGCTGAGGTTTTTTTTTGTGGAATTCTGTTCTCATCGTTGTTTTTTGGGGTTTTTCAATATGAAAATTCGCCCCTAAATGTTGCAAACGTGGCATGAAAATGTTATTTATAATTATATAGCTGGAGTGATACGCTGAAACATGTTCGTGTGGTGTCTAATTAGAGTATAACGTTGTTAAAAATGAGTATTTTGTTAGATAGGTAGATATATTATTAAATGAAGTGTCTACATATTAAGTCAATGGTCATCCAGGGTCATTAAATAGATGAGATAATAATTCGCCTGATATAAGTTATTCGTAGTTAGGGTTATAGTTTAATATTCTAGTCATATTCGTGAAAATGGAACATAACATAACAATTAGAACAATTGACTGTCTATACTTAGAATGAAGATTTTAAAATACTGAAAAAGACTTGAAGTAAAATGTTGTAAATTATAGACCGAGTCAAGCATGACATCAAAAGTAGGGTTCTCATACTTGTTCAGATACCTATGAAGAGAATTGAAAGTAAGGTCACTTATTTACACAAATTTGTAAAGTTATATTGATTATCTGATGGCAAACATTCTGCATTTACATGTTGGAATATCATCTACAAATTAAAGAATAGGTACCCTTTTTGGGGGGCACCCAGTCCCATATGAGTGGGGCAAGTTTATTTACACGAATATCACAATTTATTTCTTACAACAGCTTTCAACAAATTATTTACATTCATAAATATATAAATAAACAAACAAATATTGTGAAAGATCATGAGGGGGAGTTGGATGGTGTTACATAACCTATCAAGGTCGGGGATCACAGGAAAGAACAATAAAAGGAAAAGGAAGGAACAAGTGAAGGCGGTGGAAGGGAGAAACGTTTATGGGGAAAAGGGGGAAATTGGCTCACTACTAGTGCGTTGGCGCAGAGCGACTTATGGGCTCGTTTCCAACTCGTTTGAGATTGAGCTTATAAGCGAAGATGCTGCAGCAGTGCGCGATGACCGCCGCTACAGTTGCATGATACATGATCTTTCTGGCACATGCGCTGTATCCATATGTGTTGTGGCACACGGTGGTGAGGATGGGGAGGTACTGGCGGGCTCTCTTAATGCCACTCTCGAGGGGTGGCTTCCAGGAGAGCTTGTTGTTCAGCAGGACTCCAGGATACTGGATGCTCCTGCTTCTGGTCACTACTGATTTGCTAATTTGAAATCTTCGTCGGTCCAGTGTGATGAACTCGGTCTTGCTGGCATTGAGCACGAAACCATGACTGCTGAGGAACTCCTAGACAGCAGTAGTAGCCGCGTGAGTGCCCGCTTGAAATTCGTCCGCTGTATTACTTCCGAGGACCATCAATGTGTCGTCTACAAAACACTGGACAAGGGTCATTTCGAACTTCGTTTCAGAGTCGGCTTCGAGGACATACATAATATCTTCGAAAAATATGAGCCACAGGAGCGGCCCGAGAGCAGACCCCTGTGGGCATTCATGATCTATCGTGCACAAGATACCGCCTAACGTCACAAAACGATCCGTAAAGAACGAGATGATAGAACGCACTAAAAACCACGGCACACCAAGTTTAATACATTTTTTCTTTATGAGGATCCAACGCGCATGATCAAAAGCACCTTTAATATCAAGGGATAGAACAGTGGTGATCTTCTTCGCTTGATGGGTTCTTCGGATAGCGTCCACTGCGTGGTTGAGTGCCTCTTCACAACTTCTTCCTTTACGGCTTCCAAATTGTCTGTCACACAGCTGTCCGTGCTGCTCGATGAAAGCTTCAAGTCTATTCTTGATAAGTCTTTCGTAAACTTTTCCGAGGGCAGAGAGCAGGGTAATGGGACGGCATCCTTCTGTTCGGCTGGCATCCTTGCCCAGCTTGGGGATCAAAACAACATTTCCAGTCTTCCAAGCCCGTGGGAAATAGCACTCACGATAACAAGCACTGAACAAGTCATCTAGAATACTAGGATACTTCTTATTGAGTATCTTGAGAGTGTTGATGTTGATCCGGTCAGGTCCGAGTGCCTTTCTACCAACATCATTTTTGGGAGTGATTGGGGGTATCATCATCCTCCAGGGTTAAAAAAAGGATATCTGAATGCAAATTTAAGTAATATGGGAAAACTTACAAAAGGGTTGACCTCTTTTCTTGAAAAATATGATAATTTTTGCATTTTGAGCAGAGATTGACAAATTCATTCCCAAAATGATTTTAAACCAAAATTATGATATTTTTAAAATTATTGAAAATCATGGAAATCATTTTAAAAAAAGATATCTTGACCGCACATAATATTCATAATTTCATAGGAACACACATTATGGAAAAAAGGAAGAAATATACTTGAAAAATCGAAAAATAAAGGTTCTATCAAAGAATGTCATCGAAATGTAAATAATGAAAACTTTTCTTAGTAAAATCAATAACTGATGATTAGAAATACCTAAACTTTAGAATATTACAAGCCTGGATCCTATTATACTTTTTTTTTCGTTTCATAGACCAAATAAAAAACTTGTACAAAAGGTAAAAAATATATATATTAAGTATTTATAACCATTAAGGGAAGTTCAACGAGATATGATAAGTAGGTAGTTTAGAAATGGAAAATGAAAACTTTTTTCTTTCCAGAGGGCATTTTCCCGGAATTTGGGTTCAAATAAATGCAATTATTTACCATACTTTAATATTAACATATTCAAAATAGAATATATGGTTTTCATTAGCTGTAGAAACGAACTCAAATTGATTTGGATTATACCACCGGCTAGCATTTGAATTCCTCTTTGATTGAGGATCAAAACAGTAATGTAAATTTTACGAAATTTCAAGCTTTGCTCGTACCATATCATGTTGGTGGTTTCTTCGAAAATTGCGTCAATCTGAAATAAATTGGATTAAATAATCTACGTTTATTCATGAAGATGAAAAAGTATGCGCAGGAGATGATGCGCGCATGCGGATTGTTATTGTATGGAGTGGGAGAGTACGTTGCTTTCATGCGCGCAGGAGGCACTGCGCAGGGTTATTGATGCAGTGTCACATGAAACATTGTACAGAGTAGACGTGCATTCTCGTGTTCGTTTAAAATAGGGAATCAACTTGACTCACCATAGTTGCCAAGGTTTGGGTGTAAGAGGAAATTATAAAAAGCAAGAGGAATCTGAATGCCACCAAACTTCCAGCTTTCATTATGAATACTGAAGAATTTTCTTGCTGCAATCATTTATGATGATAATACAAGTACTTTATAAAAAGGTCATCATCATTTTAAGAAGTATTGAAATGAGATTATAATCACATATCATCTTTACCTCTTGGAAAATGGTGAATAAAACCATCGTAATATCCACAAAAGATGTAACATAAATACAAGTGAGATAGGGTTTCCATGCATAGGCAGCCTGTAAAACACATCTAATCCCCAATATTCGGATTACAATTAATTCAAACTATAATGCAAAAAAATTTGACAATATGTTAATTTCGAATAAGTATCTCACCCTTGTAAAAATTGCTGATACTTGACTATCTCCAGCAGCCCTTGGGCACTTTTCTTTTCCCTTTGAATAAGTTTCAGATTGAAATTAGAAGGTTTTATTTTCTCGAAAACCAATCCACCTTTATTCTGACTATTGAAATATTCCACCTTGACTTTAATATTTTCAAGATGCATCACTAATTCTCCAATACTGATCCCGTACAAAGAGAATGATGAAATATATACGACGAATTGCAACATTAGAAAAACAACTTGAACCATATTAGCCCCGAATAATTGTTTTTTTGAAAAATTCTCCCAATGTACACAAGGTATCTTGAAGTTTACCCCTTTGTTACTGCATGAAAACCAAAATGGCACAACAACCGAAAACATGTTATCAATTTCTTCTTCGAAGAGAGAAGAAATCATTGTGACCAGGGTGAATAGAGAACCTTGGGATGTTAATGTGATAATATACCAAATTAATTCTTTTTTGATGTACTTATTGGTTCGATCAATTAAATCGGATACATCTTCTTTTGGTCCTTTTAGTTTCTCAAATAGTTGTGTGATTCTAGCATGAGACGAGTTCACTGCCACAAAAAGAACTACTGAATTGAAATTTGCCAGAAGTGATGCCATCGATTCCAATCTATATCCTGCTCCTGTTGTATTAAAAAATCCCACAACAGTTCCGAAAAATCCTCCAGAACAGAGTATTCCAAAAATTATGGAGTATACGATTCTTATTCTTTTACTTTTGAACATTCCCAAAGATGTTAGTGAGATGCCCACCATAGCGGATACGAAATTTATTTTTTTCAATTTGAAACGTTTGATGACTGAAATATAAAAAAGTAAATTGTGTTAGATAGGTACCTACTTCACCTATTCTGAATTGTGGTTCATCAAACTTGAATTCATACCTAGTTCATATGGTAAGTAAATGCATACTTACAATAGTTCATTTCCTTTGATGATTTGATTTTCCTCCTCCTCCTCCAAAAACACTACTATCTTACTGCCAACCTGCCAAGTTGAAAGCTATTCAGAATAATAATTGTTAATGTACAAATAGTATGATTTTTCCAAAAAATCAGCAAACTTTTAAAAATTATTTCTCAATTATCTACAACTAACTTCCAGGAAAAAAATAGCAAAACTGTTTAAGTATGTATTATAAAACATCCCCCTGTCGACCTTAAAAAAATGGAAAAATTACCAAGCTTTTAATTTTTAATGTGCACACTCGTACTGAACCTTTTTTTTTTAAATATTGATAGCGTTGCCTTTTTCAAGTTTTTTTTTGGTCGAATGAAATTTTTAGTAGATTTTTCGGTCTTGTCCCAACATTTGATAAGAAAAAAAAAAAGAACTTCAACTCACAAGTTTTATTCTTTATTGTCGTCGTACACCTACACTTTTTCATAAAAAATATTTTTTGACGTCTTTACTGCCTATCCATATTTTATATTCAACACATTTAAAATCGAATAAGCCATCCTTATCATGCGCAGAAACGAATTCAAGTTAATTTGAAAAGTTCCACCTGCCACAACTCGAACTGGTTTCAGTGTTAGAGTCAATACAGTAATGTAAATTTTTCGGAACTCCAAACTTTGTTCATACCACTTCATTTTGATCATTTCATCAAACATAGTTTCATTCTGTAACATTACATCAAGATGGAGTTATTAACAACTAGGATTAGTAGCAACTGTGTTTTGATGGGAGGGGGTGCGCACTGCGCAGATCGCTACGCGCACCGTGTATTGCCAGTGTCGCGTTGAACGTCGTACTAGAAAGACGTGTTTAGTGGCGTTCGTCGTGTTTTGTGCTTATTACGTAACTTACCAGTGTTGAAATTGTTTGAGAATAAGATGCCAAGAGAAAAGCGATTCGAACTCCAAACATGGTTAAAAATGAAACTTTGATGACGAATAATTTTGAATTGCTGCGCTGTAATGTGAGGCATGAAAAGAATTTAATGATTTTTTTTGCAAGGTAATTTGAATTTTTCGAAGTATTCTTACCTCTTTTATTGTTATAAAAAGAAATACCGTAAGATTAATTAGAAAAGCTCCGTAGTAACAAGTCAAATATATTT
This sequence comes from Pseudococcus longispinus, assembly GCA_900064475.1. Lineage (NCBI taxonomy): Eukaryota > Metazoa > Arthropoda > Insecta > Hemiptera > Pseudococcidae > Pseudococcus > Pseudococcus longispinus. The sequence continues at coordinate 8,841 of FIZU01055941.1, forward strand.
ATTAAAACTGAATACGTAAATCTGAACTATACATACTCGTGCAAAAACCTTTGATATTTAATAATCTCCAATAAATTTCGGTAATTGCTCTCACGACGACGTTGCAATTTCACCAAAGGCATTCTTTTTGCAAATACCAAATCAACTTCATTTTTCTCATTGAACCGACTCACCAAACTTTTAATGCTTCTAAAATGCACCACCAGCTCTCCCACAATAACTCCATATAAAACAAAAGATGTCACATAAATGGTCATTTGCACAGCAGCCAGCATCCCTTGGATCATATTAGCTACAAATAATTCTTTTTTAGAGGTTATTCTCCAGCAAAATGGACTCCCCCTATTCAAATCCGATTCGCCGCATGAATACCAAAAAGGAATCACTAGCGAATATTTATCGCTAATTTCTCCCTCCATGAAAGGTGCACATAAAGAAGGTGCAGCGAAACAAATGCACTGAATTGCCAACGTTGTGATACGCCAAATCAACTCCTTTTTCGTGTACTGGTTACTTTGTTCTAGTAGGTTATCATTGATGCTGAATTGCTTCAAGTTGGTTAATAACCGAAGTAGGCTTTTCTTTGAGATGTTGACCGATAAAAATAGCAGCACGGTGTTCAATTGTGGGAACAACGATGTAAGAGATTCTAATCTGTTGGCTGCTCCTGTTGAGTTCAAAGCGCCTATAATGCTTCCAAGAATGCTTATAGAGCAAAGTGTGAGGATAATTGTGAAATATGCTGTGCCATATTTCTGATTATCAAATAATCCTAAGCAATGAAGTGATATTCGCACCGCTCGAGAGACGAAATTTGAACTTGACATGGTTTCAACTCAACTGAAATAATAGTTTTGAGTATTTTTATGCCTTAGTTTTGCTGTAAAAATTCCATAGAAGGAAGTTGTGCGTTTGAATTTCGATAATTTTGATAATTACTTCTGAACAATTAGCCATTTCATTGCGATACATATTATTTTCATATAATCGCGAAGAAATTGGAGAAAATAGCAAAATACGGGTTCATATGTGGAAAACTTTAAATATTCATTGGAATGTATTTATGTTTGCTAATTTTCCCAAAGTTGGCAATAATTTTTGTGGTCGCTTATGAATAAATTATTGAAAGGTAGGGTCGTTTAAAAGGGGTTCGCGAAATTACCTGCTTCAAATTTAAGTTTGGTGTTGTATAAATAGGTATCAGTGACATTTTGTAGGTATCTTCACCATTTATACTGGATGAAAAATCATTATAGGTGTTCTTTTTCGAGAAAAATATCCACTTACGATTGTAAATTTAAACAATTTTTATTCTTATTAAATTATAACTAAGATAAGAATGAATTGAATGTTGCGCCACGAGGGTGAAAATTTCATCATGTTGTAAGAATTACACTCACATTTGATCAACGAGGGGAAAAGGAAATTTCAATCAAAAATTAATTTTGTAAAATACCCATTTAGAAAAATAATGAATTATAACTAAGTACATAAAATTACGTTGTTCAAGAAATAAAACTAAATTTGGAAAATACAATAGATCAAGATCAGAAAAACTTGATTTGGTTGCAAATAAATTAGACAAATCTGTTAAACGATGCACAGATACACTCGATTTAAAATTCGACATTTTTCTTGAATGGATAATCCTTGTGATCCTTATCCCTGTAACATTAATAAAATTAGTATCCCTCGATTTAAAAAATTCCCAAACGAAACACCATCTAATTCAATCAGATATTCAAACATACCAGAAAAGGGTATGATAACGAATTCCTTTATCCAAGCAATCAATTTCAATCATGTCCTCTTCGCTGATGTTGAAATTAAACAAATCGTAATTTTGTTCGATACGTGCTTTACGCGTTGATTTAGGAAGAATGATAATACCTCTTTGGAGCTACGAAAACAAAAGATCAGTAAATGGAAATTCCCAGAATTGCTATAATTTTAGATATGAAATATTTGTAGAAATTACTAGGTATCTGAGACAAATTTGAGCCGGGGTAACTTTGTATTTACTGGCGAGTTCGATTATTTTGGAATCTTGCAACAAAACGGGATCTTCTTGATTAGGTGGTCTATCGGAAATAGGTCTATTTGGAGCTCCTAGAGGAGCGTATCCAGCCATCGCGATATTCTTGTCTTGTAAAAATTGGAATAGTTTTTTCTGATTCAAGTAAGGGTGACATTCAACCTAAAATGAAGAAATCGTTTGAACCCCATTGACATAGCAATTTTTCGTTTTAGATTTTCCAAAATGAACCAAGTTTGTGGTATCATGCCACTGGGTATAGAAATGAAAAAAAGTTTGAAACAAAAGTTGTAGAATATTAAAAAACAATAATTTTTTGTTCAATAATTTTTCTTCCATCTTGTGATAGGGAGAAGATATATGTGCAGTTCTGTCTTTCCTAAGATAAATCTCTTTTCTTCTGATAGATAGAAAAAAAATCATAGAATATAAAATGATCAATTTTTTATTCTCTACAACTTTTGTTTCAAAAAATTTTTCGTATCGTTACCTTTTTAAAACCGGTTGTCAACTTGAAAAAATGACGGTTGCTTTCTGAACCAGTTTTGAAAAAGTAACGATACAAAAAAAGTTTCAAGTAAAAGTTGTAGAGGATTGAAATCTAATAATTTTACCTTCTATAATTTTTTTTCCAACTCGATACTGAAAGGAGGTATGACTCAACCAATGAGCGAGGTGCTCATATCATCTTCGCCCAATATCTACTTCCCATTGCAAGATAGAAAAAAAATAATAGAACAAAAAATAATTGTTTTTTACTGTTCTACAACTTTTGTTTGAAACTTTTTTTCGTATCATTACTTTTTTACAACCGGTTGTCAACTTGAAAAAAATGAGGGCTGCTTTCTGAACCAGTTTTAAAAAAGTAACGATACAAAAAAAAGTTTCAAATAAAAGTTGTAGAGAATTGAAAGTCAATCATTTTATATTCCATAATTTTTTTTCTAGCTAGCTGTTGAAAGGAAGTATGACTTGATCAGTTGAGAACCTCACTCAAATCATCTTCCCCGATATCAGCTTTCCATTGCAAGATAGAAAAAAAAGCCATAGAACAAAAAATTATTATTTTTTACTGTTCTACTAGTTTTATTTCAAACTTTTTTTCGTATCTCTATTTTTTCAGGAATTATTGACAACCGGTTCAAAACTACTGAACCAGTTTCAAAAATTCTCAACCCACTTAAATCTTCTGAACTCGTGGTGCTAATTTCAGAGGAAAAATTGTAATCGAACTTTTTATGAAACCGGTTTCAAAAAAAAAAAAATTTATGAGACCCCAGTTCAGAAAGAATCACATTTCTATTGGTTATATTTTCTTCCAACTTGAAAATTCAAAATTAGCATGATTTTTTGTGACTCCTTGAAAATTTTGTAAAATTAACTTGGTACATTTTGGGAACCCTTTCGTCAATTAAATCCCAACCGAGTGATATTACAAAAATTGTGCTCGTATTACCTGGTTAACAGCCGGACGAATTTTACAAATTTTCAAAACATCTTCGATTTGTTTACTATTAAAGTTGGCTACACCGATTGATTTGACCAAACCTTTATCAACGCATTTTTCCATAGCTTTCCAGGTTTCTTGCAAAGTAGCATTGCTGTAAATTGTTTTACCATCTTTATCCTTCGGGAATGCGGCTTTGTACAGTAATTTGGGATCTTTTTCCTTCACGAATAACTCGCATCCTTGATCCTGAAGAATTTTATTCGTCATTAAATCCAATTGTATGTAGATTTATAGAATTTGAATAAAACGTAAACTATCAACCTGATAAGCCAATGGCCAATGAATCAAGTACAAATCCACATAATCCAATTGTAGGTCTTCCAATGTTTTTCGTAACGCTGGTTCGACATTCTCTGCTTTATGGCACGTATTCCATAACTGAAAATGAAAAGCATGGTTTAGAATTGCAACTATGGCAGTTTTTCATCAGATGTTATTTGAAAAAAAATCTACGAGTATTTGGTCAATTCGAATAATGAAAATTTTAAGATGTAATATTTTTACAATTTAATTTTGCATTGGGGTAAATAAATTGGCATGATACGTATTCATCCAATTTGTAGGTACTTATTTTACCTTGCTGGTTATATACATATCTTGTCTCTTGACTTTTCCTTCGTCGAAATTTTGCTTCAGAGCTTGACCGATCCATTTTTCATTTCCATACACAGGAGAACAGTCAATATGTCGATAACCGGCTTCGATGGAGTATTTTATAGCTGCAATTAATGCATCTGCTTCGGCCTTTAAATTAAAAATCGATCAAGTTGAAATCAGATTTGAATTAACACTCAAGTTTCACGAAATTAAAAAATGCGAATACGTACTAGAAATGTTCCCAAAGCGATAAGAGGACATTTTGTACCATTCGAGAGTTCGACATAAGCTTCTTTCTTTTCACTATCGATAATAGTGTTTGCAGTAGGATTAATGCAGGTCATTCTGTTACTGTGGATACTTAAATCGAATAATATCTAAACCGATAAGTACCTAATGAAATGAAATTAGAAGTTATAAAATTTTAGAATAGGTTATTTTCAAAAATGTTTGTACGCTTTTTCAAATGTACATTATTCTAAATTTTGAAATGAAACAACCTACTCGTAGCCAACAGTTTGTTTATTTCTAAAAAAAATTATCAACTTTTGTGAGGCAGGCTTAGACCATATACATAAAATGGACTGAGTCCGTGATAAAAAACTGTAGTTGACATCCACGGGACGAGAGACCGCAAGACGTTTTCGCTGATTAAGTTCAAATTAAAGTTTATTCTTTTTTAAAAT
>FIZU01055964.1:0-11424 GCA_900064475.1 Pseudococcus longispinus
GAGGAAATTTGGGTCGAGGGCCGATTTCACTATCTTACCAAGAAAGGCTCTTTGAGACTTCTTGTGGGAGGCTTGGGAAGGGGCCTATAAAAAAACAAGGCGATATTCGAACTCGGCGCTATAAAAAACATTACCAACGATACGCCACACAACTTTTTTGATTTTGTTGATTTTTTTTTAATTTGGAGGCTTGTGGGGCTTGGGGAGGGTCCTATCAAAAAATTAAAGCGATATTCGGACTTGGCGTCATGAAAAACATGACAAACGATATGTCACGCAGCTTTTTTGATTTTGTTGATTTTTTTTCAAAACTTGAGGGGTTGTGGGGGGCTTGGGAAGGGTCCTATGAAAAAAGTAAGATGATATTCAGACTCAGCGCTATCAAAAATGTAACAAACGGTATGCTACACGTTTTTTAAAATTTTTATCAAAATTTTGGGGCAATGCCCCCAGGGGTTCTGAGATCCCACAACAAAAATGCATTTTTTCAATGTAGCACAAAAATGCCTCTTCGCAGGAATTTTTGTAGATTTTGAAATTATAGCCCTGGAATTGTGTAAGCTCTTAAAAGTTGAGCTTTTCTCAAAAAAGTTCAACTTTCAATTTTTGAAACCTTCTTGAACGCTTTTCAATCTCCTTTGGATGTTCTTCAAAGTCCCGTTTACGGATTTTCGCTATCCATCACTAATCTGGAGGTACGCGGCGCCAAAGTTGGGTATTGTAAGAAGAAATCTCCAAAGTCGAAGAACAAAAGAGCTCCACCAAAAATCCCCCAGGGGGTCGGGGGCAAAACAACGGTGGTTACATTACTTTTAGATCAAGGGAAACTGGTAAAAAAAATTTTGAGCAAAATCGAAGGACCCAAGGTCAAAAAGCGACCGAATTGACATGGAATGACCCCCCTATAAACCCGGCTACGCTCTTTATAAGAAAAATCGGAATTGCGGTGGGGGGAGGTGAGGCAGGGGCCATAATTTTTACCAGCGAGTTTTCAGACCAAAAGACCAACTTACTAGCGCTAGAAAGTTCGAAAATCTCAGCCAGTGGCCAATTCACCATTCTTACCCGGCTATACTCTTTATAATCAATTGCTGGTTCAAGATTCAGTTTTGTTTTATTTTTTACTCAAAAAACAAATTTTGAGAAAATTGACCAAGATCTATCCAATTTTGATTAGAGCATCGAACCATTCCATCCTTGATAATTTAGAATTTTGATTTTACAGAATCATACTACCTCCGAGAAAGGCTACGTCGAAGCTTTATTAAGAAGAATAAAGAAATTAATTCAGTTCGTGCCAAACAAATGATCGTGGTTAGAAGCAGAGAAACCTTTTTGTATAAATAATAAAACATAATCGTTCGTACTAGAATATTTCGTTTGTGTAAATTTTTCGATGATTTTTTTTATTTTTTGTAAATTTTTTAACATAGTAAGTTTCCTCGTATATTTTATCGGTGTAATTTTTAATAATTTTTTTGTAATACTGTATCGGTTCATTGTTCTGATTTTATTTGATTGAAAAAGTTACTAAGTATATTTTTTCGACCTGTGGTTGGTAATGTTATCAGAATGATTGTTATTGATTTTAGGTCTAAAAGTGTGATTTCCAAATTACATGTTTCAAAATACTAGACCAATTTGCTAAATTGGAAATGATACTCGATGAAATTGGCAAGTCGATTTTTTCAACCTTTTTCGTCAATTGCAGTCTTACTCGACGATCGTAGTTCTAAAATGAAAGATCTAGCCAGACTTCGATCTTTAACGTTCACTCCTATTTATTATTTCGGTTTCGTGTTTGGTGTATTTCCCTATAAATACGATAAAAACGTGTTATATCCGAATGGCAACTCCAACGGTGAGTTTATTTTTGGATCTAAAATGTTTAATATGTTTTATCAAGAGAATTATCCCTTTATAGATGACGCATTTACGAAGAGCACTGCGGGGCTGTTATTTTGTGGTATTTTTATGACTGTACATGCTTATGGAATCGGATTCACAGCTTATGAATCGTACTCAGCTATCAAGCAATATGGATCGTGCTTCGAAGAGCTATGTTCGATGCACGTATGCAGAAACGTCTGCGCTCATTTTATCATATTATGGATGAACTGTCTGGCTAACTTGACGAGTACCTGTACTGTGTTATTTTTACGCTGGAAGAATACCATAAGATGTATCAACGAGGCGAATAATTTATTAAAAAAGAGCACGTACGATTACAAGTTCGCATTATCGCATTGGATCGTAATATTGTTCATGACGGTCCACGTAACGGCTTTTGTTTTACATTGGAGGAATTCTGGATTCAATCCGATATTTCTGTATACGTATATGCCTTTGCATCTTACGCAGTGTTTGCCTATCGTCACCGAGAACGTTGTATCGGTTTTGTTACTAATTATAGAGAATTGTTATAAGAGTATCAATACGAAAATTGAAGAGATGTCGGATCGAAGATATTTTCTCAATGGTGAGATCACCGCAACGCTGGAAACTTTGAGGAAATATCATTGGAGTGTGACTGATATGACAGAACTGGTATCGAATACGTTTAGCTTGGATTTTACCATCGTTGGTGTCACGTCGACCATCAGATTTATTTATTTTTTGTTCATAACGTTGCAATATGCTGCGAGAAAGAGTGTAATTAATAATGATGGCGGATTAATGCTGCCCAGCTACGATGCGGTTATTTTTTTCATCTCGGTTGTGGGCAAATTTGTGTATTTGTGCGCGAGATGCGATAAGGTTGTTTTGCAGGTGAGATGGAGACTGTGATTTTTAACAATAAGTAATGTTGATCGGATTCTAAGGGGAATTTTTGACAGGCTGAAATTGTGGTGTCGAATTTGCACACGTTACAGAACAAGTATCGTACAGAATGTGATAAAGAAGCTGAAAATCAAGTAAGCATAATGTTGTAGATAGGGTGCTCGAGCTACGCCCAAGAATAATCCGAAAATGCAAAATTCAAGAGAGACTCGAGCATACGCTACTTTATTAAAATCTCAGTTTTTCTAAAAAAAAATATTTGCTTAATTTTTTCGGAGGAAAAAAATTTCCTGATTTTTTTGGTACAAGAAAATAACAAAACTTTTCAACTTTTTTAGAAAAACCATCTCTCAATTAATATTTTTGTAATAAAAATTTTTAGGTTTATCTGGAGAACAAAATTTCACTTTTTTGTAGAAAAATAATTTTTCAATTTTACCGACGAGATACCTAGGCATCTATTTAATTTTTTCGGAGAAAAAATTTAAAAATTTTGGAGAAAAAGATTCAAGAAAAAATTTCTCCACTTTATGGAATAAAAAAATCTCAATTTTTTTTTGAATTAACAATTTCTGAGTTTTTTTGAAAAAATATTCTTGCAATTTTTTGGGTGTAACCATTTTTTGGAGTGAAAAATTCTCATTTTTTTGGAATAAAACTTTTAAAACTTTTTTCAATGAAGTGAAAAAATCATTATTTTTTATACCTAGGTAGTAAAAAATATCTTTTTATTTTTGGAGTCAACGTAAAAAGTTATCGTAACTCTTTTGCAACAAAAAATCAGGTTGAAGAATTTCTAGCTCAAGTGAAGTGTCGAGATGTTTCTTTCAAAGCGTACGAATTTTTCACACTGAATCTCCATCTCATATGCAAAGTAAGTGAATTTTTTTTTAAAAAGTCACATTTAACATTCCACCTTGACTTTAGGTAATCTCAATGCTCATAACAGTTTTTTTTACATTCGCAGGTATTCGGATTAACTATAACATATTTCATCGTTCTAATGCAATTCCAAGCATCACACGCGAACTAACCTAATAATGGAATCGCAAATTGTCGATTTTCGATACCACTAACAATGATGAAAGCACGAAAATTGGTATAATGGACGTTAAAACGTTCAAAATATAAAATATAAACAATTGTAATGAAAAAATTAATAATAATTCATCATATAAAAACATCAATAGAAAATTTAATCAACCAAGTCAAAATTATATTACTTACCTATCAAAATTGCAAAACGGAATTTAAAGAAACGTAAGTAGGTATCTTGCTACCAGATTTTAAAAATTAATTTTTTCGAGGGGTTAGATGTGTTTGAGAATTTTAACCGAAACCTTTTATAGACGTTTCAAACCAAGTTTTCAATTAATTTGATAAATCATTACCTACTACTTATACAAGTTTAGCTTACAAGAGTTATCCTCTGGACAAAACATACCCATCCGATTTACTAGGTATTCGAAAAAAATAAAAATAAAAAATTGTTCGAAATTAATTTTTGAAAAGTCTTGATTTTTTTCAGGTTGTGAAAAATTGAATAGGTATTTAAAAAAAAAAAATCGGTTACAATTTTTGTTAACAGATAAAAATTAATTTCTTATAAAATTCGGTATCTGCGTGATCTGCGTTTAGCTGTTTAAAAAATTAAAAAATTCAAAATGCAGCTCAAAGGAACACTGAAATGCCAAATATCCTGCCCCAAGTTTTGCTGGTACATTTGGGTACAGGCATAAGGTAGGTACAAGGTATGTAACAGAACAGTGGGAGCACATGAATTGAAATGAAATTTGAGTATCACTTGGAACGAATAGGTACATTTTTTATAATTAAAAATTTATGAATTCGGTCAATTCGGCCCATATGTAGCTCATGGCTCATGTCCGCAGTACGAGACGTTGCCAAGTTGCCAAGACAAGACAACAAACAGCTGATGAGTCAGTGTTTATTTTCGCTTATCAATTTTAAATTTTATTACGTTATCAGTAAAGAATGTTTCCACTTCGATATTTCGTTCTCATGACTTTAGTTAGTTTTATTAATGATGTTTCTTTGTTACCATTAAAAATAATTTTTTGCTTAATATTTTGAGTATCTGTATTGTTCTTATTGACCGGTTTCAGCTTCCAGGCGTAGTTTCGTTTGGAACGACGAGTCAAATAACATTCTCTGTGAGTAAGGTATGTATCAAATTGAAAAATTACCGGCGCTTGTAAGTTGTATCTCAAATTGTGAAATTTAGTCCATTATTTTCTTCAAGTTCCTCAGTTATTCAGTACTCGTAATTAGGTACAGTATCTATATTCAGATTCATTTGATAGTTGATCAACGTACATATCATTATTCTCTATTTTGAGTCAAACTTATTTTCTTACGATAATTAATTTACATTCATGCTCGTAAATTATAACAACAAAATTCATCATTTGATTTTCTGTTATTTTTCCACAGCTCCCATTTGATGTGTTCGTGACATACTTACCTTCAGCTTCAGCCTCAGGCGATTTACTACATCGAAGGATTACAAATTTGTCGTACTGTGATCAATTCAACGTGTGGTAGGCGTTTCATATCCTGACGAAAATTACGTACTGAAAGGTAATTTTTATTCGTATTTTGCAAGATTGAAGAGGAGAGAGAGGCCCGATCAAAATTCTTAAAATAACTGAAATTAAGGCATTTAACTGTGGATGCCCTACTGAAATTATTTTCAAGATTTCAGTCTGCAACAGTGCAACTTTTGATTGAACAATTTTTCAACTGGGACTTTACGTATAGAGATATGGAAATTTTTTTGGAAAGTGGCAGACCCTTAGAAAAAGGAGGTTTTTAAATTGGACCCTCACCTTAAAAAAAAAAAAAGAAAACGTTCTAGTTTACTAGTCCAGTAAAATTATAACAAAAAACAGCGTTTGCCTAAACAAAATATGGGGGGATTTTTTTCTATAAAGCTGTCCTTACTCACATACATAAAATATGCCAAAATCCGAGAGGTGCTTCACCCCTCCCCCTCCAAAAAATCCACATTTTTGCCCCAAATGTATTTTTCCTGTTTTAATGGGATATATCTCAGTTCCTCATAACTCCAGAGAAAACATTTTCAGACAAAAAGTGTATAGATTTAAATTTCCTACAAAATTGGTCATATAAAATTTTTTGGTAGAAGTGATAGTAACGCGGCAAATCGTCTTTGATGTTACTATTGTGCAGTACACCACATCACATGAATGTGTTGGCAAATGCTGGCGCCTGTAAGTGTAGTGCAGTAGATTTACACTTGGACCTCAAACAAATTGCTATAGAAGGGGTTTTTGATTGATTCTGCAGAAGAGGGTCTACTTTATCATATACTGAAAATCCTCTCAGATCCGCCTTCCCTAAGTCTCTTTTCTGAAGCTCCAGCCCCCAAAAACCAGTTGTTTGCTTCTAGCTCGTTAGGGTTTAGCTTTAGAGAAGGAAGATCACCTTTATTAAAGTTAATCTGCATAAAATTTTTAAGTAGTAGGTATTTTCAAATTTTTTGTACAACCCATAGGAGGGCTAGGGTGCATAGATGGCAGAGTCTGCTCTGAAATGCAGGGATGGAAAACTGAAATAATTTCAGTTTCAGTTTCGGTTTTCAGTTTTCAATTTCAGTTTTGAGCATTTCAGTTTGGATTTTCAGTTTTCAATTTCAGTTTTGAGCATTTCAGTTTCACTTTTCACTTTTTAATTTCAGTTTTAGTTTTGATTTCTTGATTTCAGTTTCAGTTTTTATTTTTTTTTTATTTTCTGTAGAAAAAAAATCAATATAATGAATCAGGTTGTACATTGTATCAAAGATCAAAGAATCTTAATATTGACATTTTGTACGATCATTTATACAGATTCAGCATCAAATTCAATCACCGCGCACAAAAAAAAAAAATGAAAATGAAACCAATAATTCTTTCAGTTTCCATTTCTAGTTTTCAGTTTCAGTTTTTGACTTTTCAGTTTCAGTTTTGGATTTTTCAGTTGTAGTTTAAGTTTCAGTCTTGAAAAATCATTTCAGTTTTCAGTTTTTGGTTTTTAGTTTCAGTTTCGTTTTTCAGTTTTCCAACCCTGCTGAAATGAAATGGGGAGATATAATAAATAGACAGGAGATAGCATTTTTAAAAAGCATTCATCAGACCAAGAATGATTTGGAGAGGGGATACCAGCAAAGTATTGTACACGAGTGTATACCATCAACTGTAAGCCACTTGAGCATTAAAACAATCTTAGCACACCAAATTCCCATATTTCTCATGTAGCCTTTGTGAGTTCTCATCTTCGTGACTCCACCCTAGCCCCCTTATGGGTTGTACAAAAAATTTGAAAATACCTACTCCTAAGAAATTTTATGTAGATTAACTTTAATAAAGGCGATCTCCCTTCTAAAGCTAAACCCTGACGAGCTAAAGGTAAGCAACCGGTTTTTGGGGAGCTGGAGCCTCAAAAAAGTGACAGGGAGGCGGATTGGAGAGGATTTTTAGTATATGATAAAGTAGACCCTCTTCTGCAGAATCAATCAAAAACCCCTTCTATTGCAATTCGTTTGAGCCTGAGGTCCAAGTGTAATTCTACCGCACTACAGGCGCTAGCATTTGTCAAGACGTTCATGCGATGGGTACTGGTGATGAGTGGTAACTTCAAAGATGATTTGCTGCGTTACTATCGCTCCTGTGGCTCCTACCAAAAAATTTTATATGACCAATTTTGTAGGAAATTTAAATCTAAGTATATACTTTTTGGCTGAAAAGTTCTCCTTTGGGGTTATTAGGAACTACGATATATGTATACTATTAAAACAGAATAAACACGTTTGGGGCAAAAATGTAGTTTTTTGGGGGGGGGGGTGAAACATCGCTCGGATTTGGGTAGATTTTATGTATGTTGGTAAGGACACCTTTACGAGCAACTTTATGAAAAAAAATCTTTTCCCCCATTTTATTTGTGCAAATGTTCTAATTTTACTGGATTACATAAAATCGTTTTCGACCTCTCGATTAGTCACTAAGCAGTATTACCTAATTCAACCGTTTTGACTTTTGATTTCAGATTCTTTACTGCAAAAAACTTGAAATGGCTGAAATTCAATCTAAAGTATACGACGTCGTATACCCGAGTCCGATACCTCTGAAAGATCTGTCAGCTATCGCTGTAGCCATTGATGTGTGGCGTTTATATGTGAATCCAAATCTTGAAAAAGGTGATATCGAGGATTATCTCTATGCGCTTTGCAATCGGGAGTCAAAGATTACGTTGCGAGACATCATTCCAGGTGTACCATTAGTTATCTACCAAATAATAAAGAAATATTTACAAAGGCTTGCAGATTCGACGAACTTTTGGCTACGTTATCATTTCAACTGCCTGTTCAGTTGTCATCGTGACAATCAAAATGATATTTTGAAAGATTTCAGCGATATTGCGTGCGATTACGATGGTACCATTGATTATGTTCGTACAGCCAAACGCATGATGCTTTGTGACCGAATTAGCCAAGTTGAGAAGTTCAAAATCGCCTGTGCCTATAGCCTCGAAGAAGATATCAGACGAATCTGGCCCTCTGTTCAGAGCAAGGTGGATTTGAATGAAATCGAATGTCTACGTTTACACTACTGGGTGTGTACCATTAGAAATGAATTAGATAAAATACCTAATGAAGAAAACGCTCCCATTGGCGATCTGATGCTTAATAATACTCCATTTGAATATCGATCTTCGATTGACTATTTTTGGGATCTCGCTGGTTTAGAAAGTCGATATGATAAAGCTATCACACTGCTGTGTACGAATGCTAGTATTTCATTTTGTGGAAGGTTCATTTTACCAAAGTTGAGCGAAGAACAACTGACCACATTTGTAGCTGAGCAAGGTGGCTATTTGATTTATTGCTTGTGGTCAACGCCTGAAAGTAAAGATTTTATTCTAGCGGTTTGGATGTATATTAAGGACAAGATGAATGAAACGAATTTTTTATTTCTCATTGTAAACTTCTTGTCGGATGAAACTATGAGATATACCATCGATGATCCTTTAATTGAAAAATCCGATTACGATAAGATGTACCACGATACTGTAAACTTGACGACATGTTGCGAAATATGGGCCAGTGCAGCTGATAATCTGAAGCGATCTGTGATAAAGAAAGTTTTAACAAAGGAGTCGTTGTTTGAAAAACCTGAACCTAATTTTCGAAAACACAGAGAAATACGATTTCTAATGACGGTGCTATTGGACGCGACTTCGGAAGATAGAAGCATATTTTGGAGTAACAACTGGATCAATCTGCTCAGCTCGACGCATGTCACAGATTTACAACGTATAATGAAATTGTGTTTAGCCAATGAAGACGAAATTACCCGATTTAAAAAAAGCACAATGGCTAAATATGAAAACCTCGACAAAATAGTGAAACTTTTTCTAGAGAAGAGTTATTTCAAAGAGTTGACCAACTTGTTGAACTTCATTTCCACAGATGATGTGCAGAGCAGAAGAGCTCTGCAACGACAATGCTTACAGTCTAACTTTCTCGGCGAGGATTCCGCTATATGCCGAAGTATTGTCTACGAACCGGGTTCAATACATGACTTTATCGACGACGCTTATGCCGACAACGCTGATCTGATTAACGAATTCCATAACCAATTCTTGTCAACAAGTAGTGCCGAATGCCAATTATTATTTTGTATGCAGAATGGTTATTTTTATCCCTTGATTGAGTTCGTCAATTCGTTTGCATCTCGTGGTCAAAATGTGGAGCCATTGAAGAAGTGTTTTGTTGATGAATTAAGAGAGTATTTGACCGAAGGTAGTGTTCGGATTGGGTCTGCAGCCTTGCAAACGTTTCTGCTTTGGTGTTTGGGTAGTGACGATCGAGTCATACAATTTAAACAATCCATAACACCCGAAGAAGTATTGCGTAATATGGTAGAGAATGAAAGATCTTCGCAAGAAAACGAGAATAATGAAGGTTTATTGGCCTATCCTCACAACTTCGATGAATTTTTGGCGTGGTACTTCGACTCTCCTGAGGAAATGAAAGAGTTCAAGACTAGATTTGCGGATGTTTTCAAAATGTTCGCTCCTCCTACTCGTCGAAGGTATTGATCGGATGATTTGGATTATTTGAATGGAGCTTTACCAACATTGATATTGGTCTGTGTGTACCTATACTTATAATTCACTAATTCCTCTAATTACGTAATGGTGTACGTTAAATTGTTCAACCCTTTGATGCCCCTGAGAAAACTGCTGGATGAAATTCCAATATTTTCAGCTCGTTAAAATGTATTAGGTGTTTCTTTTAGAAATCTTGAAAAAATTCACCTCGAAGGAAAATTCTAAAATTTAAATTTCCCGAAGTGGGAACTGTTGCTGTGGAGGGGGTGTTGGGTCCAACATACAGATAACATGGTGTCAAACTGTAAAACCTGAAATATGCCTCAAAAATAAGTATTCAAAAAAAAATTTCAGGAAAATTATTAAAATGTTTTTCCTATATTTAAGGAAATATAGTCATTCTACGATCCATTGGAGGAAATAGTTCTGAAAATAGGTATAATTCATTTCGGAATTTGAGTTTCAAGGTTTCCAAGACTGACCTAACCTCTATTTCCGAAGTAAAAAATGTGGAATATGGAGACATTTTCGAGGCTTTATTCTAATTGAAAGCTCAACGTTTGAAAAAAGTATAAAAATTGAAAATTTTTGAAATAACCTCTTTGATTTGACGAAATGAAGTAGCATGGATATAGAATTATGATTCCATTTCTACACGTAGGTATTTTATAAGAAAACTTGTTATGGCATTTCCGAAAATGAAACTGAAAAAATTGAAACCTTTTTGCGATTTCTTCTGATTTGAATGTAAAATTTGAAACTAAAATTCTGAAATTGATTATATTTTCAGAACGCTTTCCTCTGACGGATCGTCTCACATTTCCTTGCACTTTTTCATTACATGAAAACATTCATTCTAGGATGAATATATTTTTCTAAATATAGGTAGGGAAATTTTTTAAATAATTTTCCTGATAATTTTTAAAAAATTGTTCAAGTTTTACAGTTTGACACCATGTTATCTGTGAGTTGAAATTTTCCCCCTCTGCAGCAACATTTTCCACTTCGAAAAATTTAAATTTGTAAATTTTCAAAATTTCGTATTTCCAAAATGAATTTTTCTTCGAGGTCAATTTTTTAGGGGTTTCTAGAAGGGACACCTAGGACATTTCAACGAATTGAAAATGTGAGAATTTCATCCAGCAGTTTTCTCAGAGCCACCAAGGGGTTAATGTAATCCATATTACTATCCAATAGCTCAGTAAAAGTAAACTATTAAATCATAAAGATGAACTGAATTGTATTTTGAGCCAACAAAGATTTTATGATTTTAAAATGTTCCTTTCATTGTCCTGGTTAGCCTCCAAAAAGTCCCCGAACTTCACTCCTCAACAATTTGAGAAAGTTTTTGAGAGGTGAGATTCTGGGACTTTTTGGTGGCTAATCAGGACATCGAAAGGAACATTTCAAAATTATAAAATTTTTGTTGGTTCAAAATGCAATTTCATTTCCTTGATCTTATTTGACTATGCCAAATGAACAATTATTAGTACCTATACGTACGTTACTAAA
>FIZU01055967.1:0-12351 GCA_900064475.1 Pseudococcus longispinus
AAGAGTGGATCTATCTTCTTTTCAAGTTCAATTATCTCTAAAAATTTCTTCAAGTCCAAAAAATTTTTGGACTTGTTTTGTTAGATGGCCTTTCAGAAATCATGCTGACTTTAGACATTTTGTCAGACAAAAATTGTTTTGGATCAATCTGATTGTTTGGACTTGGAAAAATTGAAAAAACACTGAATTTTATACAGTTTGTTAGACATACGTTTAGCTGACAAAAATTGTATGACTTCTTTCTGACTATTTAAGAAAATTGTACAAGCAAATATTATGTTGGACTGCATTAACCTCACGTTTTAGGACTTGGAAAATTTCAGGAGGATCGACTTTCAATCCAGGAGAAAATAATCTCCCCACACCTCAAGGGGTGTTGGCATTTTCGTCAAATGTTTCGTTGGACGCAGAATTGCGGATACGGTTTCTGGATTTCAACCAGGAACGGAACGAATGAGGAATTTTTTTTATTCGAATCACGAATCGTCGGTTTGTTGATTCGAATCGCGGATCATTTTAGAAAACTTGCTCCAGTTCCTTTTTGGCGACTTGAGAGTATATTCTTTTCAGCCCGATTATACGACTTTTATGCCTCTTTTGAATCCGTCTGCCAGACCTTTGGCAGCACTTGGGGGCCGAAAGATCTGCATATTCGGATTCAGCGCGAAAAATGCTAAAAGTTGACACCGATTTGAACCATCAGTTCTATCGGACGAAAGTTCATGAAAATTGTAAACTTTCGAGCTTTCACTGTGCTCAAAAGCAGCAGCTACCGATCGGCAGACTGGCGGTTTTCGAAACAGGGATGCATATGCTAATTTTTCAGACCGGTCCCAGATTTCAGTTCCTTCAATACATTTTCAGTTGCTGGGTGAAGCGGATTTTAAAAATGGTTTTCGATTTTGCTAATTTTTTGATGTGTTGTTCAGTTTGAGTTGAGACCAGGTTGGAACCTTCAGACTCGTTTTTAACCGATATTTATTTGATTTCGAAAAAATTGATTAAAAACCCAATTTGGAAAAGTCGTGGAATCGAGAAATGAGGTCAAGAAAAAATATTGGAATTAAGGAATGAGGTTAACAATTATTTATAATTTACTTAACCTCATTTCTTCATTCCATGAGTACACCTATTTTTTTTTTAAATTTATATTGATGTTCTCAAAGACCAGAAATTCAAAAATCATGCAAAATAACAGACAAGTACTTTTGAGCACCTGAAAAGAGATGTAATAAAGAGGAATAACGTAATTCGTCACAAAGAAGATAATTGTCCTTTTTATCTTTTTCAAAATGTAGCATAAACATACAAAATTATATAAATAAATTCCTATCCAAATTCAAAATCTCTATCAAATTTTTTCGTACTGTAGACATTAATAATTATATTGTTATTTTATGCAAAAAAAAAGAAAATACAAAATACAAAACAATATAAAAAAACAAATTGAGTAAGCTATGAGCTGAAAAAATCATTTTACCAACATTACATACCATAGAAATACAAACAGAAACGTTTCATGGAATGAAAATCAATCATCAGCCTTTCATTTTTTCTTACCTCTTCTTAGTCGATTTAGATTCTTTGGTGTACTATCTTTTTGGGTTTTTCTTGGTTTTCGAGTATTCACAATTTTCGTTTCCTCGGTTTTATCTTCTTTCGGTGTCTTCGGTTTTCTCTTCTTAATTTCTTTCGCCGATGATGATTTGTTCTCATTATTTTTTTCCTCGGCTTCGGGTTTTTTGGGCGTCTTCTTTACTCGTTTGGTTTTCCTTCCTGTAGACGACGACGTCGATTGATCTCTTTTTTTGGGCTTCGTCTTCTCCACTGTCTCGGTTTTCATCCAAGCGACATAAAGATCTCACCTCCTCATATAGGTACCATTGCCTTTTCACAGAAAGTCCGCCTGGTGTTATCTTTTCTGGGAACCCTGATGGTGGTAGAAGTTGTAAATAAAACTCATCAGTTTCATCGGAGGATGCCAAACGTTTCACAGTCACTCGATTTTCTTCAAAAGTGAAGTGGTGGTAGGTACCGACACCATTCAGCTTTTTATAAAACTGGGAAAGGAAATCTGTCCAGTTGTACCATAAATCACTAGCTACCCTTGGTTCATTGAAGCCAGAATGCGACGAATTTTGGACACAGCTGATGATATCTTCCATGGAATCGATGTCTGATTGACCGTACAGCTTCTTAATTAACCCGAAGTACCTGTCTGGACCAAACTTAGTGTGGCCACTCAACATAAAGTTCAACGAAATTTTCTGATTTTTTCGCGTCGCGACACGCCACATGATGCCGAACAACTCACATTTACGACCAGATTTGAAGTAGGATTTCCCAATTTGCTGTGCGCTGGATGGGTAGCTCAGATTTTGGGCAAAATCAAATGATAAAACTTCCGTTCCAGGATCTGCACATAAGAAATACAAACGAAAAATTAAAAATTTTGCCACTGTTTCAAATTGGTGCACTTTTTTTTTAATTCTGGCCGATTTTTTTAAATTTAAACTAACAAGCAAAATTTATCAAAATGACTCGTAAAATACAGTGATGGAAAACTGAAATGATTATAGTTTCAGTTTCAGTTTTCCATCCCTGGTAAAATGAAATTTGACTTAGCAATTCGCCCATCTCACGTTTTCAAAGAATCTATGAAAATCGCCGCTTTTCCTCAAGCCTTCCTCAACTCATCTTGGCGTAGAAGTACTTTTATCATCAGAGTCATCATAATTTTAAAGCACCAATGCGAAGACTCTTTATGCTTTCACAGAAGTTGTGTAAAATGGTGCGAGGGTTAATTTTGAAATAAATAAAATTACCGTATCAGCTCCGAGGCCTCCCCGTTAAAACGAGGGAATCCGCTATTACACGCACCAATCCAATAATATTATTGATGGTTCCCTTCACGAAGAGCATCATCAATGTGTCGAGAACCAGGTCCCCTAGCAGTGTTAGAAAGCCCCATCCGTCTGTATAAATATGGATCATTGTAATAAGGAAGATAATGGAATGAAAGATGATTACTTCTGTTCCTAATGGTCCTGAAATTCAAGAATATTCGAATTGTTAGTACAAAAAGTTTTACTGGAGTATACGTAAGAAAATTTTTGCCAAAACATCTTTCTCGGAGTTATTTCCGCAATACCAATTTGTAGAAGAGGTATCTCCTTTGATAAGTCGAAAAAGGAATAAGTTTGTTAGAACTGATAGTTGTGAATACCACACAATGAACCAGATTCAAGTTTTTTTTCCCTTTTTTGTTTACCAACCCTGCTTGTGCTCTTGCTACGACATACGTGTTCCGTTCAAGTCGCTTATTTCTTTCTGGTGGATCGGCGTGTTTCGCATGGCTTGTATAAAAGTTAATTTTCCATGAAAATAGCACCTAAATGAAGCGATTTTACGAAATTATCTTGCCGCTTGGTTCAATGACTCGTATCAAATATCTTCGTTCTGCCGGCGAATATATTTATGTTTTATTTTGAATACATATTGCACGAACGTACGTACAACAGTTGATACTAATGCAGCAATATTATATGATTTTCAAATTAAAGCAACAAGTTGATGGTAAATTTTGATTAAATAAATAAACCAGGGAATTGAATTTTACCCCCGTATGAGATATTTCGATTGCGGTTTGCTTTATTGTATCGAAACGCAGCGTTAATTTTTTTCCATCGTGGAATAAAAAGGGGTTTACGTATGAAATATTGGAAAATTTTTCCAAATGGAAACGTTGGCTTTTCTCGTCGTTGGTTTTTATTGTGTAAATACGATTTCCATATTCGGACAATTAATAATACGTATAAAGGACGTATTCAATTAAACAGCTGTCACAAATGCGTTTGATTTTGTTACCGCATGTCGACCGATTGGTCCTTTTCGTAGAGTGAGGTTTAATATCAATTCAATCGAGGTACTTGGCACGTTGACGATGCGATGACCCAATTCGCTGTTTTTATTTTCGTGCTATTTTCTATCAATATTTCGGCGTCTGTGATTTTTATTTCAAAGGTTCGAAATAAAAATGCTCGAGATTTTTTCGATATTGATGTCTGGGTTTGTGTATGGGAAGATTCAGCTCGTTTCGTTGTCGCGAGTTCAGATATTTAAAGAAAGGGTAAAATTTCACGTCGTCGACTCCATCGGTGGCACTTTTTAGGATGTTCAGGTACTAGTAATTTAGGTGTCCCATTCGAGCATGCCATAATTTTGCAACATTCGATGTCACTGGTATCGCAATTGAATTATAATCGTACACATACCGATCATTAACGAACTCCAGATGAATTTTTGAATTACGAACAAACCGCTCGCAACGATAATACCATTATTCGGATCGATTACTTCAACTTCGTCTTTGAACGCCTCGATTTTTAAACCCGCTTGCATGATTCGTACCATTGAAATTAAATTTTGCAAAATTTCAGGCGCATTGCCACCTGATTCATTTTTTGAATTTTACGTAGACTCGATTTTACGAGAAAATGAATTCTCAAGTTGAAAAACTCAAAATATTCATTTTCTCGTAAAATTGAGTTTTCGTGAAATTTAAAACACGTATGGGGTGGAAAATTTGATGCTCTTCAAGATTGGTCATTATACTTTTTTTGGTAGAAAGCTTAGTTTTGGTGTTGAACGATAAAAACGATTTCGCAAACTTGAAAAATACCGATTCGCCAACTTGGAATCATTCCGGGGGAATGGAAAACTGCCTCAAATCGAAAAAAACAACTATTCAGGTCGATGCAGAAACTCAAATTGCACCTAATAAACTCGCGTGACAGCTTTTGTTAAGGGGTGTTTTGGGGGTCTCAAACTCAAAAAACGATTTTTTCGAAAATAACCCCTGTTTGAGGCACCATAGTTCCCTTCCAGAGTGACCTAAGAAGCTAAAAATTTCTATGGAGAGTTTTCAACTCAAAATGAACATATTAAAAAATTAGCAAAATCGAAAAAATTTTTAAAATCCACTCCATTCTATTGTTTAGGTATTTTGTGGGGTGATGAAGAATAAGTCAAGTTCAATGCATAGGACAAGTCCGAAATGTAACACAGATGTCCCTAGGTGACGTCTGTGTTATTATTCAAACTTGTAGGTTTGTTATACTCACTGCGATAGGCTGGATTTGAGAAGTTGTATTTTTTGTTTGATAATTTGTCGTGGTTCCGTTCCATGGATCAGTGTTTTGGCTGCTGAATTGCTCCATCGTTTGTACCGCGTCAAATTTGGCGAATAGAGCTTCTTTGTTCATTACGTTTTCACAGGATAATAACGACTTGTACTTTGAAGGGAGTTTTTCGTAAATCATCGTAATCATTTCGAGTTCTTGTAGCGTTTGTACATTCAACAGGGTTTCGTACCATATTCCTGCTTTTTCTATGAACATCGTCAAATTCTGTTCTTTTCGATTATTTCCCGGAATTCCTCATCTAGAATCAGCTCTTCGGGTGGTGCAGCTGGGGTTACCGGTAAATTTGCGATAAAAATTGGACTAAAAAGTATTATAACTAAACCTTTCTTATCTGTAGCTGATAGAAATTGCAATTATAGAAAAAACAATTTACGGATTCACATGAAACGTTGTTTGTGGGTACGTATGAAAAATGAAAGAGGTACACACTTGAATATCTTCTTCACTATCGTGGGATTCGTCGGTACCCTCAGTACTAATAATCGATAATGAGAAAACATTTCTTCTTCGACTTGGTGAAAAAAAATCTCGTTGACGATTAATATCAGGTTCAAATCGCATCAGCGCAAGAGTTACTGGGTACTCGTCGTAATCCTTCATTTGTACCCAGTTTGTAAGCTAACGTGTGGTATTTCGCCTCCTTTGCATCATGGGCCAAGTACTTAAAACGTCCACTTTTTTGAGGATCATCGATCCTATGTTTGGTAACGCTCCTTCGGGCTGCAAACTTAACATTGTCCTTACATGAAAGATTGAGCTTCGACATTATTTAGCCATTCTAAACATCTTCAAAAACAGGGACACATCAAATTTGCGAACCAGCTCTCATGTTTCTGAATAATGTACAAAGTAGGTTAATCACTGACAACAATAACATGATACGAGTACGCAATGATAGATTACGAAGCAATACTATAACGAACACGTATACTTACAAACCCAGCTTCAAATCTGTAATTAAAAAATCGATAGAGAGAAATATCAACGCTATAGACTAGCCCAACTCGTATAGTCGAAAAGTAACGCCGGAGCCGATGAAATCACGTGATAATACCCGGTCAGCAACCAATACGTCGCAAATAGAATGTCTAGAAAATGAATCTAAAATAAAACAACTAGAAACAAACGCAAAATTATTAGAAATTAACATAAACCGACTAGAAATGAACGAAAATCAAAGCCTAGGACCAATATCGTCGCCGGACGAGTCCGGGAATGCATCGGCAGGTAGCCTAATCGAAAGTAACGATCAAACAGCATCCAGTGCGTGTAATAATGCAAATACGGATAATGATACAGGTGAATTGGAACAAGCCAACGACGAAGATATTGATGCAGCTGATGCTGCATCAATTAATTTAAACTGTAATGTAACGATGAACTATAACAATTAAATCGATTTGCTTCCATATTATTGACAAAAAATATATAATTAGACCTACATAGATTTGTTTCCATATGATTGACAAAAAAAAAAGAAACAAAAATCTAATAGCAGTGTAATAATATTAGGTACTAAACACTATTAATTAGTGGTGTCGATTAAAAAAAAATTAATCGATTAATCGATCATTCTTAATTTAATCGATCACGATTTTAATCGAAAATCGGTTAAAATTTTTAATCGGCTTAAATAATCGACTAGAATTTTTCTCCCTCCATCTAGCTGCGTTACGCCCTTTATTTACATTGACGATCTTTCTATGTCGCAGGCTATTTACTAACTGGAACACCTCTTAACGGATTCCCTGAAAACATCAAAATCCTTCTAGTCGTAGAACATTCTCGACACAGAAGAGTATCGAACTTCTAGAATGTTTTCGGCGCAGCTGGTATGTATAATACATACCGCTTCATTGCCCCTGTTCAAGTATTCGTATGAAAAATGACGAAACAAGAGATCAAAAAATGGGATAACTTGATCCTCTCCCTGACCCCTTGTCCTTTTACATACGCGAATAGCTCATATTCGATAGCATTAGGCTTTTATAAAATTAACATGTTTTTTCTAAATTTATGAAAACGAAATTTTAAATAACAGAGAAGAGAGAACATGTCTTCACGAGAACTTTATTTCAACTGATGAAGATAACAACAACGATTTATACGTAACATTCTCCACCCGTTAAGGGGCTACCCTTAACCGAATCTTCAACAGGTAGTGGAACTAACTTAGCTACAGATATTCGTTTTCGATCAGTGGCTGTACGAATTTCAACTACTCGTATATCTTCTAGTTGATCAGGATATACAGTCACAATTTGACCTAATTTCCATTGAAGTGGATGGGCATTTTCGTTTTTCAAGATTACGATTTGTCCCACTCGAATATTTTTTCGACGTTTCGAGTATTGAATATTGAAAGGAATCTATCAACCGAGGATACGTCGATTCTTATCATATTTTGGGTTTCCCCGGAACAAAGAACGAATATAATACATAGGTACCTATCTAAATATATTCGTATAAAATACACACGCCACAAAAGCCACCCCAAAAAGGTGACTTTTGTGACAAAAAAAACCTTTTTGAATATAAAAATTAAAAAGTAAAAATTTACAAAGATAAAGAAAAAAAAGAACAAAAACATAAACTTGGGATAAAGAAAAAATACAATGCTACAAAATTACATTAATGCACAAAATCCGCGGAACGGGAAATTCGAAATTAATTATGTGAAATAACACAATAAACAATATCCGCGGAACGGAAGATTCGAAATTAATATGGACCGAGTTTATTCGCTCGACCTCTGGGCGGCTTGGCTGATGATGGATGGGTTGACCCCGGATGTTGCATTTCATATCTCGCGTTTAGGATGTGCTGCCCCGGCTTAAATTTGGAAGTATGAAACTGGAAAACGCAATCGTCGTATGTGCCCTCGACGACCATACCTTGTACCCGTACCGCATATTCTTCGGCGAAACTTCTTCCAAGGATGATTATTGGATTTTTATTCGAAGTGTCGTGGTACACCAATCCCCGAAGGGGCAGCTGGAATTTTCTCTTGTCTAAGGATTGCATCGATACGACGAGCTGTCCCGCCTCTTTACTGTCATATGTCCACCGTCCGGATGGCCTCCAAGCAATAAAGCCCACATAGGTTTTTTCTTCCGACAGTGGGATTGAAGAAATATTTGGAACATCCGTGGATAGCAATGTTACAGGGATCCTTGGGTCGAATACCACCTGCGTTTCAATCGGCAGGGACAATTGGATCGGCGCATATACAAAATAGCGAAAATTGCTTTTTGGATAGGATATGGCTCTCGTATCCGCATAGTTTCTAGATAGTCTTCTAGATTATCCCAAGAAAAGTAGGAGTCACTCCGGTTCTTTGAGTTGTAAAAAGAATCCGCGACTGGTGCTATTTCGAGTGTTGCAGACGCCGGAATTTCCTTTATCTCGACATTATCCGATATTGTTACTTTTTTCGTAAGACTTGGTAACTGGTGACTGGACCCTGTAATGGCTATACCCGGTGGGGTTCGTAAGTTCGTTGGTTTTGATGGGAAAATTCTACTTTGGCGTAAATACGAGGATGGTACGAAGGTACCTGTACTCCCAGAGATAATCTTCCGACATGTTGACCTTTATGGCCACGTAGGAGGTAATAAATTGGAATTAATTTTCCTGCGTCTATACTACCACCCGAATGCACTAAAATTCATAAAGATGAATACCAATATGTGCGATTGTGCGTAACTTACAAGGTAAATAAAACGTATGGACAGAAAAAAAACACTCGAGTATGCGCATCGCGGGTAGGAAAAATGACATAAAATACATTTCCGCTGTGAAAGACGTCTTCACATCGAAGGTATGAGTAGAGAGGTCATGTATGTTCTGGCGCACTCAACTTTTTCTGCAGCGCAACCTGGGTTTTCATCGTTTTTTTGACGCTTCTAATAATCCTAAAAAATCAATTTTAGGGGTTAATTTCTCTAATTTTTCATTCAATTTTTAAAAAATCGTAAATAGAAGCTTAGGGATCAATTTCTCTCATTTTTAAGTGATTTTCAAAGTTTTTGATGGAGGTAATTTTTAAGAGGGTTTTTGAAATTGAGGAGATTTTGGTAAGTTTTCAAGTGATTTTTGAAGTTTTTGAAGGATGTATTTTTTTTGGTAGATTTAAAAATTTGTAAGGATCAAGTTTTGAAGTAGTAAATAAAAAAAAGCAAGGCTAAGGTGTAATATTCGGTCGTTCGTTCACCAACTCGTTCGAGTAAAGAGCGAGTTGGTTCGTGGAGATTATTCATTAAGTAATGTAAGTTGGCGAAGCGTTGAAAATATATATAAGCGTGATGTTTAAATTATTGCAATTAGTACATAAGGGATGTAAGAATACCAGGGGTACAAGGATTCGAGAATATCGAAGTGTTCTGACGCACCTCAAGCGCAACGGCTTTTTAACCGATATTTCAAGTGATTTTAATCCATTGTTTGATCGAACTTTTAAAAATAAAAATTGAATATTTTAGTTTATTTCTTCATTTTATGTGCTATTTTTATAACTTTTACACATATGTTTTTCTAGCGTATCGTGAAACTTATTTCGTTATTATATTATTATTTCACTTTTTACAAGTCATGTCCCCACATATCCAATTTAGGAGGTACTTTCAATCCTAATTTTTCTAATTCTTCCCTAAAATTATTTATTTTATCAACTAATAGATTTTCATCATGTTTAAACTGCAAGAATTTACGTTACCCTAATGCTACTCGATCGCAGACAATACGTATCTTATGGATCTTTTCTTCGTCGTACTCGAAATTTGCCTGGTCTATGAATAACGTGCACGCATAGAACAAGTTCAATGGTAAATTTAAGACCACAGGCATTCTTGCAATTAAAAGTTCAACAGCCGGAACCAGCGTTGGATATGGCAAAGCGAATATATCGATATGACCCTGAACCAGATTTTATTCTTTTTTGAGGCAGTAGTCTGCCTGTACCGATTGCGTACGATTGAACAAATAAACATTTTTACGAACTTTTTTTGGTGACTGATGTGTATTCATTTCAGCTTTGAATGTAGTAGTGGACGATGATGTATTCGAGAGAAATTGCACCTTTGAGTGTAGGCAGGCTTCAAGTCGGCGTCCAACTTCATCACCAACTCCATCACCATCTCCATCATTACCGATATCTTCTTTTGAAACGACCATCATACAAATAATTAGAACGAACAGTAACACTATTTTTTTATGCATTTTGAACCGTCGTATTCCGATGATTGAATGAAAATGTAGGTAGCTACTGTGTGAAGTATTCGTTGTTAATTTTCTTGGGTAGATGACCGGTTATCACATGATCTCTGTTTACTTGAGACTCAGATATAAAGTTCAAAGCTCAATCACAGCGGTACCCTGATCGATTTGCGAGATGTATGAAATTTCAGGAGGTATCATCATACCTCCTGGAAAATAACGAGTCCGTTTTTTTCCGGACACGTCATCTCAAATTCTGGTTACTTTAGGTAAGAACGTTTTTTATAAAAATTAGCAAGCTCGTACACCTTTCAATATCTTTACAGGAGGCTAGTGATTTAGCCACCTATGAAAATACAAAAACGCGTGCGTTAAAAATAGTGACGTGAATGTGTACAAATTACACTTCTTCGAGTGATGAGAGAAACTAGACTCTGCTGCATACCTCTATAGGGTTAAAAAAAGAGAAAAACTATAGAAATTTGATACAGAAGTTCGAAAATTTTCGAACCAGTGGAGAACAAAAAAGAGCAAAATGATTCATTATTTGCTTAAAAAAACTGCAAAATATTCAGTGTAGAAATTGAAGGATTTTCAGGATTATTGCAAGTGTCGAAAAAACGATGAAAAACTTGGTTGCGCTGCAGAAAAAGTTGAGTGCGCCAGAACATACATGACCTTTCTACTGGTATGGGTTTTTCCAACTATCGATATCGATGTCGAGTCGAAAACAATCGTAGGCAGAATGAACGAAATGTTTGAAATTCTGAACAATTTCAATGTTCAGTCACGAAAGATGATCACAGGCAATAGTAGACAATTCACTTCGAGTGAATGACGCGAATGTATTGATGCTCGTGGGGTAAAATGCTCGCATACTAGTACCTTACCTACTCGCCTCAGACCTCAATTGAGAGAAATTTTCGATCACTTGAGGAAAAATTACGTACTCGAATGAATACAATAGTCAACGACGTGAATTATACTCACGAAGGTTGTTCTAGGTATATCAAAGAAGTCGAAAACCAAATAAATTCTCAACCGAATGCATTAGGATTATCTCCCAATGAGGCATGGGGCATTGCCGACATCGTAATAGGAGATTTACCAGTACAACACAAATTCAATTTCAGATTTGAGCTTGAAAAATTGAGAACGGAGATGGCAAAAAATGTCATACCCGGCATAAAATTTGACGATTTAAAAAAATTGAAATTTGAAAAAGACTGAGTCATTTTTGATGACGACAAGTATCTACGTGTTGTTGACGGGGCATGTGCCTCGAATGGTAAAGTAAATCCAATAGCTGGAATAGGGATTTGTTTTGGTCCAGATTCAAAATTCAACGTGTCTGATAAAATCAGCCACGAGAAATACAAAAGTACCAATAATTTGGCAGAAATCATTCGAGTCCAAAAATCAATGGAATTCGCTATTTCAAAAGGTATAAAAAAAATTAAAATTTTGTCTGATTCAAAGTGTACAGTGTGTGCCCTTGACGAAAGTGCAGAACGTTGGAAAAGTAGGAATTGGCAAAATTATGCAAAAAAATACTTACACCATGAAGAAATTTTCCAAGAGATTCTGGAATTAATAAGGGTAGTTTCGAAAATGCGAAATTCGGCACGTATTCGCACGAAGATACGAATGGCAAAACAGTTCGAAAAATGTTTTAAAAAATAGAAAAAGTTTACATTAAAATTGCTCAAAATTTCGAGTTAGCACATGGGTGTTTGAGACATGAAAAAATCTACTTTTCACCGGCTACAACCTCGAATTTATTTCAAACTTCTAGCGCCAACCAATAGAAAGTTATTAAAGCTCAAAGTTTGAAGACTTACGAAAATCCCGTTTTTTTTCAAGTTTACATAAAAATTACTCAAAATTTTGAGTGAGTACATGGGTGTTTGAGACATGAAAAAAGATCTACATT
>FIZU01055977.1:0-16183 GCA_900064475.1 Pseudococcus longispinus
AAAATTGAAAACATGAGAGACCATTTTGAAAAAATTTTGAAAAGAAAAAATTGAATTTTGAGAAAATAATGCCATTTTTTATCTTTTTAATTGTTTGTACCTTCTTCAATTTTAGAGTTATGCTAAAAAATTATTAGCTCATTTTGTAGAGCTCAAAAAGCTCAACAAAAATTGATTCTTACAAAATTTGGTATAACTTGAAAATTGAAGGAGTTATGAAGTCTACAAATTTTCAAATCATTGTAGCATCTTCAATTTTAGAGTTAGGCATAACATCACGTTTTGAAACATCTACCAGGACTAATGTATAACTTTGCTCCTTCAAATTCTATGTTCGGCAAACTTGCATACACTTATGTAATTTGGGTTACTGCATCTCTGGTTTGAAGGCGGTGCACTGCTACCAAAACGCCCTGTACACAAATACAAGGTGTTCCGGTAGCAGTGCACTGCCTTCAAACCAGACATGCAGCTATCCAAATTACATAAGTGTACGCAAGTTTGCCGACCGCAGGATTTGAAGGGACAAAGTTCAGATAAGCAATTTTTTTTTGAAACTTTCTTGTAAAGCTTCACAAGCTCTACAGTTGGAGTTATATTAATATTTTGCCTATCTCTAAAACTGAAGGAGTTACAATAATTTGAAAATTTCTAGGTTTATTAACTCCTTCAATTTTCAAGTTGAACAAAATTTTGTAAAAATCATTTTTGTAAAGCTTCTTGAGCTCTATAAAATGAGCTAATCAGATTGTGCCCAATTCCAAAATTGAAAAGATGGGATGCCATTTTGCAAATTTTCTATGATGAAAAAATTGAATTTCGAGAATCTATGCTACTTTTCATCTTTCAAATGGTTTTAGCTTCTCCAATTTTAGAGTTAGGTAAAACATAAATAGCTCATTTTGTAGAGCTCAAAAAATTCTACAGAAAGTGGATTTTACAAATTTTGTCTAATTTGCAAATTGAAGGAGTTATAAAGCTCACAAATTTTCAAATTATTGTAACTCCTTCAATTTGCAAATTGGACAAAATTTGTAAAATCCACTTTTTGTAGAGCCTTTGTTCAACTTGAAAATTGAAGGAGTAGAAGTCTGCAAATTTTCAGATCATTGTAACCCCTTCAATTTTAGGAATAGGTAAAATATTAAAAAGTTCTACAAGGAAGTTTCTAAAAAATGTGTCTATCTACTATTCATCAGCAGAGTTACTTTCTGAAAAAAAAACACTTTTTGGTGCATAACTTTGCTCCTTCAAATCTTAGGATCGGCAAACATGCATACACATATGTGATTTGAGTAGCAGCATCTCTGGTTTGAAGGAAATACACTCATATCGGAACACCCTGTATTAGAATGGTTCAAGAACTGTATTTTGAAGTATAGAATTGCCAAATTTATGTTCTCTACCGTTCCCCTTTCTTCATTACGTCACTGCACCCAATTCGAATAGGTTACTAACTTATTTATATTTGTTATGGGAGGGGGTTGAAGAGTTTTCACTTTTTGTTTCACTAAATGAGTAAATTTAGAGGTTCTTTTAGAGGTTAAAATATGGATTGTCATTCAGCTCGTTTTTTTTTCTTTCGTCTCACCTATAAACCTACTTCGCTGCCAGAAAATTTTCGAGCGTAACCTTTTAATGATGATTAAAAATTTGTTTTCAGCGGAAGAATGGCGCCGGCATCTTCATTATCAGTACCTGATGTAAAGAAAAAGAATGAAATTATAATAACAACGATCAACGTGCGCACCGAGCATTTTTAATTTGGCATCTTATCTCGATATTTTTGTTTTTGATACTCTCGTTTACGTACAAGCGAGTTATAAAGGTAAATTTATTTATAAAATTTTCATTCTAAAAAAAATTTCTTTCAGGTTGCAGTACTATGTACTTGGTACTTACATATTTTTTTCGCATTTACAACGTAGGTACACGGTTCGTTAATTTTAATACGAATGAACGCCCGTTCGGAGCCGTTTGAGTTAACTTTTACCGAAACGTATGTGAAATTTGACGTAGAAATGTCACCCGACAATGTCACACAATTTCGTTTCTTCTTTCTTTGTATGTACAATGACAAATCAATACATCGGTGTAGAAAAAAAATGCATTTATGAGACCACATTGTAACACCATATTATTGGTGGAGAACAATCTGTACTCGAAACTTGGCATCTTATATGAAATGTGTTTTGTTCTTCGAGAGTATCGAATCCGGTGAGAAAAGGTTGCAGATGACAATAGAGAATGCATTTCTTGTGTAAAAAAGGGCTCGACGTTGGAAAAAAATTGCTTTTTATTCGATACGTGTGTAAGTTCACCTTTTCATCCATAAAAACCAATATCGTATCCGCCTCACACGATAACCTTTAACAAATTACATAAGTAAAAGTTGGACGTCACTCGTTCCTATAGAAACGCGACGAATCGATATTAAGGATGAATATTCGAAAATGCCGTTCATTTACTCAATTGTTGTGAGGTTTTTTTTCTTATCGAATTATTCATACTTGAAGAATAATTAAAAAGCATCGTAGATAGACGATTGTTGATAAATGTCGAACGAAAAATTGATACGAGCCGAACTTGTAGCACGTAGGTATGACGTAAATGTATTCACACCTCTAAAGCTCTGATGCATAGTTTTCCAAGTACTTTGGTTAATTGACAGAAATATATCGATACATGGGTATTTAACGGTGTGTTCGCGATAATTCATTTTTAACGCCCTTCCTACAACCTTTTTTCAGTTACGTAATTTACAGTTTTTGTTTTGATAAGAAAGGTAAATAAAATATTGTTACTTTGTATCAGCGCAATGTTTCTTCACTGAAACCTATCGCTTCTTTTTTAAACCGAAATACGTAATTGACGTATATTACCTCGTATTGTATCATAGATAATGAATTGAGTCATGTCGAACTTCAATGGTAATCTATATTTACGTAATTGGAAGATAAAAGGCGTTGGTAAAAACTGAACTTAGGAATTCTCAGTAGTTTATCGATCTGATTACCTGCCAGGTCATTCAGAAATTAGAAGAAATAGCGACGAAACTGAGAATTCGAATCGGTTGTTCTTGGAATAATGCGATTTTTATTGGAGCAATTGCCCAATTCAGCATTTTCCAATACGATAAGAATTAAAAAGAATTATTTCGATGTTTGAAGAATTCAAGTTGACTTTTTTCGCGAGAAAATACGAAGAAATTAGTCATTTAGCTCAAGTATGATAATTTAGCACTGTCAACATTGATATTTTCAGTTTCAAGAAATTATCTAAATTAAATAAAATGATAATTAAAGAAATTTCTCGGTTTTAATCGAATAAACCTCCAAAAAAATAAAAATAAATAATTATTTTGATTTTTTATACGTTAGAAGAGCCGACGTCGAACAGAAACGGCAATGTTTAAAAAAACGCACGTTTTACAGTTTGGCCAATCGTTCTGCTGAAATTAAATTTCCCTTTCAATTCCCTCAGAATTTTTCAATATTTTGCAAAATGGAAAAGTGTTGATTTTTCCGTTTGATTTTTATTTTAATTAAATTATTTCGTAATTATCTCACTTCTTATTATCCGTTTTCATATTTAAATTGAAAAAATTCAGAAAAAATTGAATTTCCAAAAATGGTGCAATTTTTCTCGAATTGTTGAAAATTCGCGCTCGAAATCCAACAAACAATAAAATTTCGAGTTATCTCGAAAAGTTTTTCTACGCTGAAAATTGTGTAATTTTCTTCACATTTCAGCGATTTTACGATTATTTGGAGTATAATTTTCGTAGCGGAGATTCCAGGATAATTACTTTGAACCAGCGAAGATGATTATGTAGCAAAAACCATTATTACATTTTGTGCGAACCATGTATGATGGATGATTATGATAGAAAAGAATACAACAAGCGAAAGAAGAATTTATTCGTGGGGGTACGTATAATTTTGATAAGAAATTTACTTTCTCCGTTACACTATTCGGACATTTACCTCGATGCAAAAAATTGCCTGGGTTATGACTTTTCTAACGAGTTATGCAATTTCATATTGACCAACTTCCGCGAAGAAATTTATTCCTAGTTTTAAAATTGTTATACGATAAGCTCGCAACGTTAGTGATCATTTGATTATGACTTTTACAGCTGATCAATTTTCTCGGATGAGAAATTATTTCTATATAGGAAATTTAAGACTTGTATATGGAGTCTATAATAAAATTGGTATGAAATTGAATTCATAAATTAGATTAACGCTTGTTATGAGTTTTAACGGTTATGGAACCGTGGCTTCTTTTTTCACGTGTGCTGTTTGCTGTTTTCAGTTTAGTAGTTTGGATCGAGCTCGAGTGTTTATTCACGCTTATTTTTCCATTATTAATATCACTTAGGCTAAGTTTTCGAATATTCGACCCTAATTTTGATTCGAATTACAGGATAAAGAAGAAAAATCGTGGTTGAAACCGTCGTCGATATTGTTATCGAAACATGACAACGATAAGGAAAAGAAAGTACAATTGCTGCATGAGGGAACCTCCCAACCGACGATTATACTTAAAACTAGAGATGGAGAAACACGAGCTTTGTCTCCGAATCAAGCTCAACAGATGTCTACTATTACGAAGTAAATCGATTCGATGTGAATTAATTATCGTGTTCGACATTGTATAACAGAATGATTTCAGGACCAAGAAAGATGTCGAAACGTATAACGTAGCGATTAAAAGTAAAAGTGTATTGGCTAAAAATACCACACCGAGTGAGTTGATGTTACGTAATCGAAACGTGTACAGTTTTTCGTTAATTGATCACGTTTTTTGTAAAAAATTTTTGTATTCAGCTAATGGTTTGTTAACCGTACCATCGATGACCGGAAGTCTTGGCCTTGTCGAGGATGGTCAATTTACCGGAGATGGAATTTTGGATTTTTTAACCGAACATAACGAATTCCTGGTTGTCGGTTGTTTGGGCTTACAAGGAGTTGGGAAGTCTACTTTGATGTCGAAATTATGTGGAAATGCTGAAAAGTTAGTTTATCGTTGTTGTCTGTAATTAAATCAGCATTTTAATGTAATTTTTTCTTTCGCAGGAAAGAAATTTTCAAGATTCAGAATCAAGATAACATCGTTACGTGTACTCATTGTACTTCATCTATCGATTTATTCGTATCTAAAAATCGAATATTCTTCCTCGATACTCCTCCGCTTCTTTCGCCTTCTTTAATGGATAAAATAATTTACCAAGAGTCGAAAAAAGCTCCATTTTCGTCTGCACCTCAACCGTTCAGTGGCGGATCGCAAATATCAGGGGGTGATTTTTCATCGACCGAGAACGCTCTGGAAATCATATCTTTGCAAACGGCTGCGTTTATTTTATCAGTTTGTCATGTGGTTATTTTAGTTCAAGACTGGTTTTATGATCCGAATTTGTTGAGGTGTGTTGGATACGATTTAAAATGATTTTTGAAAAGATCACGTGTTTAGTAATCGATGTTAAATTCTGTTTAGATTTTTACAAACGGCTGAAATGTTGAAACCGCCGATGCCTACGACGTCGCACAATGAAGAATTGACAGAGTACTTCCCTCATGTGGTATTTTTACAAAACAAGGCGCAATATTCAGATTACACGCAGAGTACTATTAGTACGATGCAGGTATAAATTGCTCGATTTTGTGGATTACTTTTTTTTTTCGAAAGATTAATTTCGTTTTGTCAAATAGGATATGTATAGTCAAACGTTTCTCAGATCAAGGTTGCAAATACAGAGTGGTGTAGGGATTGCTAACGGATCGATAATTAATCATTTGAATATGAGTTCTTGCGGTGATCCGATAAACCTTTACGTGCTTCCAGATATGAATTCCGATGGTACAATGATGAGATTTGCTGAAAAGAGTTATCTGATATGATATTTATGATGTTGTTTGTTTCCCAGAAAGGAGTGATTTTGTCGATGGCCATCCGGGATTTTTCAATTTGTTGGAAAAACTAAAAAAGGATATATTCGGTATACCTAAAAACCCTCTAACACATGCTCCGCTGTCAGAAAAGAATTGGTAATATGATCTCGCTGTCTGATAACCAAATGGTGAGTCAGCATTCACACGTATTTCTTTTGTTCTAGGTTTCATTACAGCAGCAAAGTGTGGGAAGCTATAAAAAGTAGCTCGTTTTTCCACGAATACGATCGTTTGCTGTCTAAACACGAGTAATTCTTGGATAAAGAAATTTTGTGGAATTAATAAATAATTAAAACAATGGAAAGAACGCTAGTACTGATGTACTACGGCGATCATATCCTTTCAAGGTAATTTACGATTTTAAAATAGAGTAATTATCGACGAATGAATTAATCGATGATTTCTCTTTGTTTATAGATCGATTCAGTATCTATAGGTAAATACGTGAGTGGAATTACTTCGGTAGCGTAATGATCGTGCCGGTATAGTTTTCATACATTCGCATCTGTGCTCATTTATGTGGTTTTGTAAGATGAAACGACGATGGAAGTCTGATGAATCGTAATATCGATTATCAATATTATGTAATATCTGAAACTTGTAATTTATTATCTTGTGGATTAAATAATGTTTCTTCAAAAGTTTGATTTTTTACAGGATGGACAAGTTTGGTTGTGCAAGCTTCAAGATGGTTATCGAATTTGATGATTTTGAAACGTCGTAAGTTTTTATATGGCCTAATGATGAAATTGAAGGAGTTAGTTTTAGTTTTCATGATTCGTTCGACTCGATTTAATTTCATGATTGGGCCATATTTTGTACGAAGTTTTTTTTAGTTTGTTTTGAAAAATTCGTAATCGTCCAATAACTTGCTCAACCGAACAGGGACACCCTGTGTATGTATGATTACGAGTTATTCAAATTTTTAATTCTCGTAGGGTATTTGCGATTTGTTTGGATGGAGGAAAATCAAATCTGTTGGGACTTTCTTGCCTTAGGCAGTTGTCTGACTCGGTTCTGGAATATTCGAATCCCTCAAATCGATTTTGCCTCCCCGTTGAAGAAAATAGGTAACTTCGATGAATGAAATTCTTTGATAAAAGAAAGAATCTTATTCCTCAGAAAGTTGAGTTCGATTTAGTCCAAAAGATGTCAATGGTGTTGGATTTTTTTTGTAAAAAATGTTTCTGCTGACTTGAGCCAGAAATTTCAAATTTTCTACAGGATATCCTAAAAACGTATGTTTTAAAAAATGTAATCAGGACGAAAAAATCGTTCCATTTGACAAAAACATGTGATTTTTTTGACACCCTGTAAAAAATTTAGAAATATTTTTGCATTCGTATTAGAAGCTCTTGCAGTGAGAAGTCTTAATCGTTGACATCCTCTCGTCATTTCTATTTTATTGAAAATTCGTTGCCTTCGAGGAGGCATTTACCTTCGTATTCGAAGTATTTTAAGGAACAGCTGATCGTATTGATAACTCAATTGAATATTTGAACCCTAAATAAATAAGTATGGATTTATTGCACTTGAAATTGCACAGGAACATTTAAAAATAAGCATTAATCCAAATTTGGACTCGATTGTGGTTGATTTCTTGGACAAAAAATTCTACATTAAAGAAAACAGATGTTATAATTACCTCGAGTACGAAAAAAACGAAAAAAACCAGCCTTATTTATCACTACTGAAATACTGTCTTGATTAACGGAGCTTTCCTCGTTTCCAAAGGCTTGTAGGAATGTTGATATACGGAAGCCAGCCTCCAATGATCAGGATAATCATTTCCTGCTGTTTTAGGCCAGATTGAAAATGGTGGAGCTAATGTACCAATGGAGTAATTCTTCTTGGCAAATGGAATTTTGGGTTTTGGTACTCGAATGTTTCTAGATCTACTCATTCTTTCGATAGCCTCTTGATTTACTGTGTAATTGTTTAATTTTCCAGCTTTGAAGGCGCATTTGTATTCCTCAGTTTTATCGATTTTATTCGAACTTCGGACTCGTTTCATGTCGCAAGCTACACAAGGCCTACCGAACTTGGTGCCATTCACTTGAACACCGACGTTGGCTAAATTTGGAGAACTTTTACTACGTCTTTGATTACCATTCCAGCAGATTGGTGGACTAGGAGGTTTCAATACTTTGGTATTGGAATCTGATAATTTACTCGTATTCATTGGTTCGATTTTTTCATCGGATTTTTGCGAATGTAAAGACGGAGTGCTGATATGTCGCTTGGATAATTTACTAAATTCGCTAGAAGGTGGCGATATGTCTTTTTTGTGATCACGTTCGTAGTTTGGTTCGACATTTACCACATCCATGACCGCAGATGGATTTGTATGAGCTGTGTGCTTCTTAGGTGCAGCAGCTTTACCTTCGGAGCTGTTGTCGCTACCGAATAAAGATGGTACCTCGGTGTCAGCTAAGTCTTTTCTATAATCATCGGTAGGAACAACAGCGAATACAGCTGGAGCCGGATTTAGGCTATTTTTTAATTCCGATGAAGCTGGGATATCCCAATAAATTGCCAAGTCCATCTCGGACAAAGGTTTGCATTTCTTTTTAAGCCTAGATGTTGTTTTCGGTCGATTATCTTCATCGTTGTGTTTGATTTCTTTTCCCATCGCAGCTGCTGTTTTCGGCCTGAATACTTTCAGTTTGCTGCATTGAGTCGGACCCGGAGAATGGAACACTTTGCAGCCTATTGCCGAAGATGATGGATCTACGTCCAGAGCCAGGCCTGGATTCGAGTCTCGTTTCATTTGCAGAGCGTTGTATGATGTGTTGTCGACGGCGTCGGGTAACCGGTGATGTTTTTGATTGCTGAGTCGTAGGTTTTTGGCGACTAATTCGTTAGTGAATACGTCGCTGAGGATGGGCTCGTTGGGATCGTAACCGTTGGTTTGTGAATGGTCTTCGGGCATGGCCGGAGGATAGTTTTTGATGTCGTGAAGGACGGTGTCGGATTTGTTGGAGCAGATGCTTGGTGATGCTGAACGACGTACTGGATGCGTTTCTGGAGATGAGATGTTGCGTGGGAAGTTCTGAAAACGACGAGATGGTGAGTGGATTGATTATTTTGAGTATGGAAATTTGAATTAGATGAAGGTATTCTGTTCAAAGAATTAAGTCGAATATTTATTATGCATACATATTAAGATGAAGAGGAGAGAGGGGGTTGAAAATGTATCATAGGTAAGAAGATGAAATAGCATTCAGAGGTGATTTTTCGATTTGAAGGACTTATGAAATTAACGAACATTTTTTACTCCAAATATTTTTCAAAATATGTTTTATTGCGAAATTTTTTCATTTTTGAATTTTACTGATTTTCGGCTAAACTTTCTAAAAAAAATTTCAAATCAGATATTTAATTTTGAATTTATTTAGGTATTTTTCAATTATTATGATTTCTTTTTTTAACAGTATCCTTTTTGAATTTTGTACTTTCCAATAAAATGGTAAATTAAAAAAAAAATAGAAATATAAAAAATTCTTAAAATTTGAACTTTGATAATTTTGTTGTCATAATGAAAAAA
The DNA here is from genome assembly GCA_900064475.1 of Pseudococcus longispinus. Classification (NCBI taxonomy): domain Eukaryota; kingdom Metazoa; phylum Arthropoda; class Insecta; order Hemiptera; family Pseudococcidae; genus Pseudococcus; species Pseudococcus longispinus. The sequence goes on from FIZU01055977.1 coordinate 9,502, forward strand.
TCGTTGGAACTTGTTAGTTAATATTTTTTCAAAACTTACATTTTTTGTTGACATTAAAAAACAATTGCACCAGTAGGTACTTCTCCACATTAAAATATTTTTCACGTCAGATTCAGTCAGAAAATTTCCTTTTTATTGAAAAATTGAAAATTTTCAATTTTTTGTACTTCTGCTAAAGTTCCTAAATCTTCAGTAATCAAAATTCTTCAAACAGAAAATATTGAAAAAAACATAAGGTGAAAAGCAATTTTATGATTGATTCGTAGTTCAGGACGTATTTTTAAAAAAATGAACTGGGTTCCATTTTTTTAAGACCTTTCTTTTTTTAGGATCCACCCCCTTTCCAAAAATACTCCCCATCTCTTAACGCGAAGGCCCAATTGAAAAATGTTTCAAACAAAAATTATACATCATATCCCTATGAGTATTTTTGGTTATGAGAAAAATTTTGATTCTACCCCTCCCTCTCCGCCAATTTTGAAAATTATCATTCCAAATGACCGTAAAATTCTTTTTTTTGCGTTTTATGTCAAAATTATGCGAAAGAGAATCCTTTTTCACATTACCTAAATTGTTAAGAACCATAAAAGGAACATGTGTACCGAAAATATACCCCCACTTCAGAAGGCCCCCCCCAATCATCCTATCTCTGTACCTATCGGCCATGGCTTGTATTGAAAAATTTTTCAAACAGAAATTATGCATCGTAACCTTGTGTATATTTTTGTTTATTAGGAAATTTTCAACCCGATCTTTCTCCCTCCCCACCATTTTGCAAATTATCAATATAAATGCAATTTTTAATTTTTTGTGTTTCAAGCTGTTGAACACAACTAAAACGTTGTTCAAAATCAAATTTTGAAAAATGTATTTAAGACAATTTTTTTTAATTTCGTGCAAATGCAATTTTACATTGGAAGACTTTTTAATTTTTTTTATAAATTCTGTTCAAATACAGCCTTTTTAAATTTCATTTAAAGTTATATTTTACATACATGATTCTGTTTGAATATATATATTTTTTTTTCAGTTTCGTTCAAATAATTTTGTTTGAAATAAATCAACTCTGTTCTGATCAGTCAATTTTACTGTTTAATTCATCAAAATTTTGTTCTTTAAAAATGTGTTGTTCAGACACAATTCCAGTACCCGAAAATTTTCAATTTAATTTCTTGTTATTTTTTATCATTTCATTGTTATTATTTTTTGCTTTTTTGGTTTTTTTATTTTTAATTAATATTGAATGATTTTTTGCACAAAAACTTTGTAGATAATGGTAAAGAAATAACTCTCGGACCACTTATTAAAGAAATGTACAAAAAAAATTTGTAAACAATTCTCAGAATAAATTTTAAAAAATTCTTTTAAAAAATTGCAAGTTCCCTAAAAAAATCCAAAATAGTAATCTAAAAATTCAAACAAGTCTTCTGAATAAATTTATTAGAAAAAAATGTGAAAAAGTTTGTACGAGTAGAAAACAGTCGAGTAAAAAAATTACTGAATCTTGAAAGATTTTTTATTTTAAAGAAATTCTCTGAAGAAAAAATTTTGTTGAAAAAGTGCCTGATCAAAAAATAATTTATGTAAGTTTAGAAAACAATTTTCCAAAAAAAAAAATTAAAAATTTTTCACTTCAAAATTCTTCAAGAAGAAAATCACTCAGAAAAAAAATGGTAAGAATAATTTTCTTAAAAATTGATATTACCTATTCAGAAATAATTTTTCAAAAAAAAAATCTAAAAATTAAAGTTTGTACGAGTAGAAAACAGTCGAGTAAAAAAATTACTGAATCTTGAAAGATTTTTTATTTTAAAGAAATTCTCTGAAGAAAAAATTTTGTTGAAAAAGTGCCTAATCAAAAAATAATTTATGTAAGTTCGGAAAACAATCTTCCAAAAAAAATCTAAAAATTTTTCACTTCAAAATTCTTCAATAAAAAAATCCCTCAGGAAAAAAATGGTAAGAATAATTTTCTTGAAAATTCATATTACCTATTCAGAAATAATTTTTCAAAAAAAAACTCTAAAAATTTTTTTGATTCAAAATTTTTAAAGTAAAATTTGTTTATAAAATTCTGATAAATTTGGTGGTTTGATTGTAAAAACAACTATAGTCAGAAATTTGAAATACGAGTATTTTAAATTTCAGCTCCTAAATAAAAATTTTACAAGAAAAACAATGGTTATAATTTTTTTTTAAATATAGCATTTATAATTTTTTTTAAAAAAGTGCTCGTTTTAGCTGAATTTGTTTAAAAACGAACTAAAGTCAACATTTTTAAAGGGAAACTTGTATAATTTTTCAAAATTTGAATAAAAATTGATTACATTTCTCGAATCGACACTCACTAAATCAAATTTTCACCTCCACCTCCCCCCTACCGCCTAATAAAAAATGATTTGAGTATATTATTTTGGTCTCCTGTAAAATTCAATTTTTTTTACCATGTTTGTTTTTACAATCAACCCTTCAATGATTTTTCTCAAAAAATTGTCAAAAAAACGTTTTAAGAAAAGTGGAAAAAAATAATTTTTTAATAAAAATCTTTCAAAAAAGTATTTTACAAAATTTCCTATAAAAAAAATTGCCAACTCCTGCAGCTTTATAAAATTGTCACAGTATATTTTATTTTATTTTTTTTCAAATTAGTCATTTTTTTGTCTTTTTTTGGACCAAAATGAGTCGTTATTAGTCATTTTTTATATTAATTCAATCAGTATTAATTTATTATTTTTAAAATTATAGTAAAATAATTTTCGTTCGGCATATGATAATTATGAAATTTTTTATCAAGCTTTTTCTCGTTTAATGCCTATAATTTGCTATTTGCTATTTGCTATTTTTCCACCTACTTCATCGAATCGATTGGCATCCTCTGCAGCTTTATTTTCTTTATCCGCTGGCGAATGAGGTTTACTGTGTTTCGGAATCTTAGCCGGATCCACTATCACAGGAATATGAGCCGATCGTTTTTCCCAGCTGGATAAAACATCTCCACGAGTCATTTCTTCAGCTTGAAAAAAAATACCCAAATGAAAATTTATCGAAATACTTAAATTCCTTCTAAATAAAATATTTGTCTTCAAAGACTATTCCACATGGTAAATGTACCTTTTTTCCTCGTAATCCTCCTCGGTAAATGATACGTTCCTTGGAACAATCCAGCCCAAGGATTTTTAGCGAATTTTCTCAATCCAGGCAAAAGATGACCTCTATCATCGGCGATAATCTTAGTCACATCGTTATGTTTCCTGGGCGCAACCGATCCTTTGGCTACCCCCCAATTACATAATTTATTCGGACTAAATGCTTTCTCGTACTGGAACCCATTTCAAGCAAAAACAAACAAACATATTACAAAGCTCATCGATTTAAATAAACCTCTGCTTTTTCCACGCCATGTACAACAATACCACATGCTCGTGCGATAAAACAGGTGACCATAAAATTTATCACCGTCAGGCCACGTATCATTTGCATAAGACCAATTAAAAGGCAAATGCTTACGTAGCCAAGGAAAAGCCACCGATTAAAAAAGTCTAAAAGTATTCTTCATGTTTCGAGGGAAGTAAATTGTTAATGTAAGCCTTGTGTTTACAAACAATTACCCCGCTGCTAATAACAATAAGCCAACGAACCCTGCTCGCGTACGCCTTTAAAATGATGACAAAGTTTGGGTTGACAAGTGTTATACGTATAGATCGAAGGGGGTTTCGCGTATTAGGGGATGATTTCTATTATTTTTTTTTTTAGCCGACAAACTGGGCGTATTAGCATAGACGTTAATGTACAACTTTTCACACCCCTTCAATACACTCGGGAGTCCGAAACCAAAATTTTATTAAAGCGAGCTCGGTTTTGGTTGTTTTTTTAATATAAATAAGGCGTGGTTTTCTGTTTTTTTATTTTACTGCGGTTTTTATATCAATTCGCAGGAAATTAAAAAAAAAATGAATGGACGAGTGCTGCAAGGTTCGTGAATTGCAAAATTTCAATATGTGGTGAGATTCACCTGTCCTCCCTTATCACCCTGGTTTGCTTCGGCATACGTCGTTAGACTATAGAATTGCATAATATTATGCCGAATGTAAATATAAGTAGAGAAATACGAAAGCAGACTATTAAAACAAGAATCATTATAAAGGATTAAATTGTAATTTAAACGTGCAATAGTTATACGGTGATTAATGGCTGTAAAATAGAAGGGATGCGATTTTCCATTTCAAGGGCTAATACAATTCCCCTGAGATGACACTTGCCTCTTATTGTTTCACCAACAACCTGCGTCCCTTTTTTTTTTTATAGATTACCGATACGCTTGTTACTTTGCAAAGGTTTGTTTTCACTCGAAAATCGACTCCGATGTCACGGATGATCGAATTCGATCGACTACCGGCGATTTCGAAGTACAAAAGTGAATTTCGTAAAGACTCCTCGTACTCGTTTCGTCGAATTATGCTTATTTATCAATTAAAAATTTGGTGAAAAAAATAAAAAATTATGAAATGAAAAACTTACCTGATTAGCTGTAAAATTTAAAGCCATGCAAAACACTTCCACAAAGGTATTTTCATTTTCGCCGTCGAAATGCCAGCAAAACACGCCGAATTGTGTTTTAATCAGAAGACGAGTGTGGCAAACAATGGGGAGTTTCTATGGAAATCCTCGTTGTTGAGAATATTTTCTGGATTCTTAAACTCGAAAAAAGTCTTAGGTAGCTAAAGTGACGCGTAGGTGTAGGTACTTGTATACAAGGAAATGGAAGATTTTGTCGCGAAGCTCGAACAATACGAGTCGACGAATACAATAATACGTATAATTTCGCGCATAAACATGTTTATAACACGCGAACCAGGACGATTGTTAACGATGACAAAAAATTATGGTGGGGAGGAGGGAGGAAACGATGGTGCTCATTTTTTTCCACTTGCGGTTAATGAAAGTTTTATGGGAAAAGTTTCATTAGGAGGTTTCGTGTCGAGGGTTGATTGGAAACGATATTGAAATCGTTTCGATAAACGGGATGAATTCGAGGAATTGGAATGGGTTTTGGAATGTTTTCGAATATTTGTAAAGACGTGTTTAGTTTTGGAATAAATTAAGCAAAGTAGCTGCTGGTTTATTGACTTTCTAATGGAAGTCTGGAAAGTAGATACTTTGGAGCGAAGGAAAAGAAGAAATTGGTGTTTTCTTTTTATTTTTAATTTGAAATTGAACAATTTACGATTTTTGCCTGAAATTAAATAAGTCAAAGAACCCATAAGAAAATACGACTCGAAGTTGGCATTATTGGAGGAAACTGAGCTTGATTTTTTTATTTGGTTTATTTGTAAATTCCCAAGTGAGATGACATTTTTTCCATTTTTTTTATTAAAAAGCAATATTCCTGAATCACAAGGATCATTTTTCCAAATTTTCAGAAAAAAATCGCATGATTTGTGAAAATTTTCCAATTTTTTGTGCGATGGAACGTGAGAGGATAGAAGAATGGCGAGCCACCTCCTGTACTCTCGTTCACCAGTACGACCCTGCAATTGAAAAAGTTGTGAAAATTGTAATTTGGATTGGAAATGTATTTAGCGTCTAGTATTTTTGTTTAGCATACCAAAATTCTCATTTAGCATATTTGTTGAGACAGTGATGCCAAAAAATTGATAGATATGTATATGCATATTTATGCTAAAAAATAGGATAAAAGTTCATGCTTTCTAGTTTACAATATTTTGAAAAATTAAAATTGAAATTTGAAATATCATAAATTGTGTCAATAGTGACCTGAAATCCATTTTGATAATATATTTTTTTAGGGAAAAAAATCAATTTTCTAGCGTGCATATTTAGTTTTTAGCATAATTTAACACATAGCTTCACACTATTGTCATCGTTCGACCTAAACGCCTTAAAATCAAATATAGCATTTTTTTCACTCAATCTGGTATCGAAAAAAAAATCTACCTGGCAACACGGATTCACTTAGTCTCAATCTACAGTAGGTAGGAATAATTTTTGACAACAAAGTCTGAAAAAATCTCGTAAAAATTCTCAGAATTCGGCACAAAAATTATTTAAAATATGGAAAATAGCATAATAAAATTTTGAAAGTCGTCAAAATTTTCAAAAAAAAATGTTGAAAAATATTGTAGAAATGACAAAAAGATCTTGGAAACTGTTGAAAATTTTGTAAAAATTGTAAAAATTATTTATAAAATATGAAAAAAAGTACCAAAAAATTATGAAAATCGTTGATTATAATCAATGTCATAAAAATTGGTAAAAATATCGCAAAAATGTTTAAAAAATCATGAAGCTGTCTACAATTTTGTTTAAATTATAAAATTTTTCATAAAAATAAATAGAAATATGAAAAAAAACGATGAAAAAATCATAAAAATCATTGAAAACAAAATTTCAGAATTGACCTCAGCCGTTAAACATTTCCATGTCAAAAAAAAAGGAGATAGATGCACTCTTCAAGCGGACATATTGGTACATGGATATGTCTTTTTAAATTCAAAAGTTTTCAAAAGTTTAACAAAAAATCCCTGCCATTTTTGGAAATCTGAAAACTTTTCCAAGTCCAAAAAAGTTTGACAAAATGTCTAAAATTCAATTTATTTAAAAAAAATATAAATTATTTGTCTAACAAAATGTCTAAAAGTCAGCATTATCTCTGAAATTTTCC
>FIZU01055983.1:0-12052 GCA_900064475.1 Pseudococcus longispinus
CTAGATGTACAACCCCATATTTTTGTAAAACTTGATATCGTGGTGCGTCATCTTCGAAAATGCAAAAAACCGATTTTTTGTCCATTTTTCCCCCTTAAATGGGTCATTTCTGGTCAAAAAATTTTTTTCTGGAAATTTATCATTAATGACACCAAAATACACCATCAACCAGCATTTGGACAAAATTCGTTCATTTTTTCCTTTCTTCCCAAAAATACCCAAATGACGCCATTTTGGGAACCCACAACCTCTTCAAGATGACCCAGGGGCCTAAAAATTATGTCTGAGCTTGTTTCAAGTCGATTTCTCTCATATATTGCAATTTCAGAAAAATCGAGCAATTTTGATTCTTTTTTGTTTTTTTTTCAAGAATTGGGTATTTTTGACTTCAGAAAAATTTTGCATGAATTTCGAAAGTATTATTCAAAATTGAAGGCGTAGAAGTGGTGCAATCAAAATTTTTGCACTGACTAAAATTATTCCCAGGATCTTAATCTACAACTTTTGCTTGAAAATTTTTTCGATTGAAGCCTTAGGTACAACGATAGGGAATTTTTTGACAAGGAGGGATGAGCCCTCGAGAAAAGGGAACCCTAAAAAATGAATTTTTATTGTTTTTTCACAATTAATTGATAAATTTCACTTCAATACGAAAAATGGCCACGTCTAAACTACAAACACATGATAAAAAGGAGGAAGGGGTAGGGGGTAAAAAATAGCGGACGGGAGTAAAAGAATTGCAGAAAGTGGTAAAAAAAGCTGCGAACTCTATTTTTCGGAAATAATAATTTTTTTTGGACAACCTAGTCAACGCCACTTTGGGAACCCACAACCTCTTATAGATGACTTGGGCCTCTAAACATCGTGTCTTGGCTTGTTTCAAGTCGATCCAAAATTAAGGAACTTTGATTTTTTCTTGCTCTTTTTCAAGAATTAAGTATTTTTGACTTGAGAAATGTTACATGAAATAAGTTGAAAAAAAATCACTGACTTTGCTTTTTTGAGAAAAAAAATCTGTTGAAATAATCGCTCCTCCCCCCCTCCCCCCACTTGAGGGAGCTACAAAAAACACTTTCTTCGTGTTTTTCAAATTTTCGTCAAATAATCGAAATAAAAAGTTCTAAAAAAGAGTGAATTTATGAGAATCTGTGCGAAGTATTGGAGGGGGGGGGGGGGGGGGGGGGGGGGGGGGGGGGGGGGGTAAATTGTCCTACGTCCAAATCACGACTATTTTGAGGAAAATTTATTCGAAATGTTTTTTCCGATTTATCAATGTAAATTTAGAAATATGAACTAAATGACCTTCTATCCCCTTGAAAAGAAGGGGGGGGATCTACGAAAATTTTGGCAAAAATCATCTATTCTTTGGGATGATAACAATTTGAAATTTTCTCAATAACTATTCAGTTCAAATATTTTGAAAATTATATTTTTCAATTTTTTTAAACGAAATGGAGAGCATTTAAAAGTGAAGTTGGTGTGGGGGGGGGTTGGTAAAATATCATAACTTTTTTTATAGGCCCATTCAATTTTTCAAAAAAAAATTGCCTCTAAAAGATGCCCAAGTCTCAAAATTCCACCATTTTCCCAATTCCTGAGTATTTAGAGGGAGTTCAGCAACCCTCGGGTTCCACTCTTGAACACATTTGTGATAACTTCATCATTTCTTGACCATCTTATCAAAATTTTTTCAGCATCATGGGATTTGAAAATGGAGTAGGGAGGACTTTCGAGACACACTGTAAGCATCTACATCGAACATTCAAACTATTAAACGAGACTATAAAATTGATAAGTTTATTACCGTTTATGCCTCACCACGATGTGGCGGAGTTTCTGGCATGATGGAGGGGGTAGAGAAGTTGGATATATAAGCGTTCGACGCGTGCAAAAAAAAAAGAAAAAAGAGGCGACATTTTCGCTTTTCGTTCGGTGGTGCGCGCGATTGATGCAGGCGAACTACGCTATCTGGGCTTCGCACCTCCCCACATATCTCACCCCCTCGATTCAACTTTGGTTTGCTCTTTCTTGGTCCTTATATGGTAAATCCGTAAAGTAAGCGTATTATTTATATGAAAATATACGACGCTGCAACCTGTCAATATTTTATCATTTTTTTCGCGTTTCACTGAATTTCGACGATGAACACGGCTCGTCCCCCCTTCCAGCGCGACGTTCATTACGCGGCGAAGCTCGCGCCAAAGCGTATAAATAAATTTGTCAATTCACTTCGCGCTTATCGCATACCAGCGACGTTTTTTAAGGTGAGGCGAATGGGGCGCGAATACTTTCCGCATCTCTGTTAATGGTGAGAGTAATTAACGATCGTTATCGTAAATTGAAATTTCAAAAGTCTCGCGCCAGCGTTCTAATTAGCCGGCGTAATTTTTCCCTTTCAAAAAAGAACAATATCGTAGACGATGTTATCGATGATACCGGAAAAGTCGAGATACTAATGTAATCGGTGGATTGGATGAGGGTTTTTTTGATGAGTCATTATGTTTGTCTGTAGTCGTATTGTATGTATATGTTATGTATACGATAGCAAAATTAAGCAGAATTATTTAAAAAATTGGATAAAATTCGATCGTGAATTTTTTTTATCAAATTTGATATCCGAAATGAATCGATGCACTTGAATCTATCTGAGTTGAAGGCTGTACAGAATTGTATCATTTTGTATGTGCTCTAGCGCCTTCAATTTGACAGATAGGCAAAATTTATATATGACTTATTTTGTAGGTCTTGACTGTTACTATCATTAAGGTTATATAAAAATTTTGCCTATCTGTCTTATTGAAGGCGCTACAAAGCATCAAGATATTGTAAGTGCTCTGGCGCCTTCAATTTAGCAGATAGGCAAAATTTGTATATGACTTATTTTGTAGATCTTAGTTATTATCATCATTAAGGTTATTCAAAAATTTTGCCTATCTACCATATTGAAGGCGCTATGAAGCATCGTATTATTATAAGTACTCTAGCGCCTTCAATTTGGCAGATAGGCAAAATTTGTATATAAGTAATTTTGTAGATCTTAATTATTACTATCATTGAGTTCATGTAAATATTTTGCCTATCTGCCATATTGAAGGCGCTATGAAACATCGTGTTATTATAAGTGCTCTAGCGCCTTCAATTTGGCAGATAGGCAAAATTTGTATATAAGTAATTTTGTAGATCTTGACTATAACTATAATTAAGGTTATATAAAAATTTTGCCTATCTGCCATATTGAAGGCACTACGAAGCATCGTGTTATTGTAAGTGCTCCAGCGCCTTCAATTTGGCAGATAGGCAAAATTTGAATATGATCTTTTATGTAGCTCTCATTTAGAACTTCAAAAAAAGTTCAGTGCAAATTTGACGTATCTTGCATATTGAAGGCTGTAGACAGCTGAATAAATCGTTTATTCGAAATAACCCCGGCGCGCGACTTCAAAAATTCATTTTTACATTATCAAGTTCATCAATTCATTATCAGATTTTAAAAATCAATAATTTTAACCTCCAAACAAAAACAGAATCAAACATTTTGAATCATAAGAAGGAATTCTTTTCGTACTATAAGATCAACCTCAGATTAACTCACTTTTTTTTTTGACAGTGAATCTAGTTTTAATCTTAACTTATCTCCACTTCTCTTCCATTTACCATCCGATGTAATTGAAAGAAAAAAAAATTCGATGAAATTATACCTGCACTTATTTGGTACTACAAAATCCTCATCTACCATCTCGTCCTCCTATCATTTTTCTCGCACTATATGCTTCAACTCCCACAGCCATGGTTCGCTCTTCTCTGGAAATTATTTCATTCGCGAATCTAATTTACGAACCCGCTCGGGGATTTCGCGGTACACGGTTTCAAATTGACCATTTATACACCGGGCGAAACGCGGATTTGCAACTTTCGCCACACCCCACCGCACCTGCCCGGATTCGCGATGACAATGGATGACCACATACCTATACGTATCGGGCTCGATTAATAAACCATCGTTTGCGCCCGAGTTGTTATTACATTTCGCAAAACATCGTAAAACACTTCGGTTACAGCGACTTTTTTCCCATTTTTTTACCCCGCATCCCCTTCTTCGTTATCGACTATCTTTGTTATATTCGAATTACCTATCCGGTGTATTGGAAAAAGTTTTCTTGAGAGACTTTCTGCGATACTTTGTGTGGGTTTGGACTTTGGAGCAGGTTGGAGATCTATTAGCGATGTTCTGTGGCGGTTTTTTTTTTTTTTGCTTTTTTGTAACTTAACTTATGGATTTTTTATGCTGGGTGCCAAAATAAAGGGGAGATTGAAATTTTTCTTTGGAATACTTTTCTAAAATGTTGGAAAGCATGGCAGAGGGAACAGGATAACCTTGATGGGTCGATTGTATTTGAGGAGTATATTTTTTTCATGCTGTGAGATAATTAAGTGTAGCAAATTAACAGTCAATTAATCGAATATTTATTTTGTTTTGTTTGTTTCAGGTGAGTCACAAATTTTTACAGTATAAATGACTGAACAAGTGAACAAGATTTTGACGTAAGATATTTTCCATCATTTTTCTGAAAATATTATTTATTAATTGAATATCATACATCACCATTCCAATACCTGCTGGCAAGCTCTACTCATCAAATTTTGGGATCAGAGACAAAAAATTTTATGGGCTCGCGAGGGCGAAAATTTTTGCAGAAAATTGTATTCAAAACCAGAAATTTCATCATTTTTTCCAGCTTTTTAGTCGTCAAGGGCAATTTCTAGTGAAAAATTCAAATAAAACATGACATTTTTTGTTTCACCGGCAATTTATTCCACGTTCTCATCCCCTCTGTTCATCAAAAAATTTTAAAATTAATTGGACATGATAAGAAATTAGATGAGTGAATTTTGCATGCCATAAAATTTTTACAATGCACAATTTTATTACATTTAATCTTGGAATGATATCACTCTTTGTAAATTTTACATGAAATCGTATGATTTTTATTCAAAAGCAATGAAAAAAAGCCAACTTTTTCACAAATGGTTTCTTTGATGATTTTAATTGATAATTAAATCATTTAAATTATTAAAAACCGTTTAAGTATGATGAAAATTGACGGAAGGGATGATAAAAAATTTCTGACATTCTTATAAAAATTGATATTTTGAATTGTTTGAAAATTAATTTGAATCCTGGGAAAAAAATACGAATTCAAATTGGTCATAGATATTTGGGGGAAGGTGTGATTCTGAAAATTGAAAATTCAACTTCGAAAACAATTTTGTTGAAAAAAGTGATCACTTATAGCAACCAAAAATATTTTTTCACACTAGCTCGATAGCTGAAAGGTTACTTACAACTTTTCTCCATGAATCACGTCTTTATCTTGATGAAACTAGTGAACTTTGAAATCAAACAGCAAAAAAAATGACTGAAAAGTTGTGAAAAACGATGAAATTCAAGCTTTTAAATATCGTTTTTTTTCATGCAAGACCCCCTCCCCCTTGATTGTCACCCTATTTTTGCTCAAATTGCATTTTTTCCGCTGGATTTTTAAAAAATACATATTTTTAGGTTTTAGAACAAACATTTCAACGAAAAAACCCCCTTTTTTGGTTGCCCTGATAATCACTATTGCCAATTTTCCTACCTTCGTCGACTTTTTCGGTCTAAAAAACAATTTTTTGTAATTTCTGATGAAAGGGGAAAAGGTGCATCAGATACATTTTGCCTCAAAATTGGTTTAATTATCAAGAAAATGGCGTACGGATTGCTCCGAATCATGAAAATTACAAAAATTCATAAAAATAGATTCAAATGAAATTAAAAAAAGTTCGTCGTTGTAAAAAATTCGATAAACTTGAAAAACCAACTCAAACTTTGTGAAAATAACGATTTTGAACATACTTTGGTTACTTTTGAATATTCTGAACGATCTGAAAAAGTGCAGAATTTGGCTCAAAAGTTTTACTTTTTTCGTTAAAATTTATTAAATTTTTTTTTTTTCAATTAAGAAATTATTTTGAAGAAATTTGAGTGCCTTTAATACTACTTTTGTATTGTCTTTCCCAAACTTGAAATTTCATGGACCTCGGTTCTTGATGAGACATTTGATCATCAAAAAATGTCTAAAAAGTGACGTAATTTTGATTTTTTCTGTCCCACATTTGAAAAAAAATAACAAAAAATATTTTAAAAATTACAAAAAAGTGGAAAGAATGTCAAAAAACGTTTAGAAAATGACGAAATTTTTATTTTTTCCGTCCCAAATTTGAAAATTATTGGTCCTTGATGCTTGACGACGCATCTATACTTATAAAAAGAAACATTTTGGAAAAAATGGTCAAAATTGGTCCATTGAAAGACGCTGATGAACTATTAAAAAGTGTTTTCAAAAATCTTTTAGGTAATATATTTACGAGTAGGTATGTCGGTTTCTTTTACACGAATTTTGCATAATCTGGGTCGTGGCTCATTTTTGTATTATACATAGATCTTTTACGGTTTAATCTACATAAAAATTAAAAAAACAAAATCCATATATAAGTATAAAATCCACGACGTGTCCGTCCGTCTGTCTAGTCTGTCCGTCCGTAACGCTGACATTTTCTGTGACTTTTAAACGTTTTGTCAGACTTTTTGAAACTTAGGAATAAAAATTTTGAATATGCAATCGTAATATTTTAAAAAAACCTAAAATGACTAAAAAGATGATTTTTACCTTGAAATGACAATTTTTACTGAAATATTCACAAGTTGGTCAAAAAAAATTAAAATTGACGAAAAATAACGATTTTAACCAAGAATGACAATCTTTACTTTGAAATGACAATTTCGACCCAAACATTACAATTTTGGCAAAAAATGATGATTTCGACCAAAATTGACAGTTTTTACCTTGATATGACAATTTTTACAAAAAGTGACGATTTGGACCAAAAATAACGATTTCTACCTTGAAATGACAATTTTGACCAAAAAATTCACAATTTGGATAAAGAAAAACAATTTATGAAAAACGGAGCAAAAAATAACAGTTTGGAGTAGAAAAGGAAAAATGACCAAAAAATGATGATTTTGACCAGAAAAAATGACAATTTTGACTGAAAACAGAGAATTGTACCCAAAAAAGAAAATTTTGACCAAAACCTATATTTTTTACAAAAAAATTACGATTTTGGCTAAAAGTAACAATTTTTGCCATGAAATGACCATCTTTACTTTTAAATGAGAATTTTGACGATGAATCGATCACGGTTTTGAACAAAAAATAGCAATTCTGACAAAAAACAACATTTTCGACCAAAATCACACACATTTTGTCAGACTTTATGAAACTTAGATATAAAAAGTTTGAATATGCAACGCCAATATTTTTTTCGATATGACATTTTAAAAAAAGTCAAAAATGATTTTTAGATATTTTGCCAGACAAGGTCGGTCTGTACGTAACGCTGACGTTTTTCCAAAAGAGTTTTTCCATCAAATTTTATAATAATTTTTGCTGAAATATTTTTATAATCAAAGAGAAATTGTTTCCTACGTAACAGCAGGTAGGGGGATGGGCCGTGAAGCGGTCCAGCCGCCTAGTATAGCTCATAAAATCCAAGTAAATAGAACATCTCAATTGCAAGGTGTCTTAAATTTGATAATTGTAGACCAAAATTTCAAAAAAAAATTGTTGAAACGAAATTGCAAAAAAATAATTTTTTTCTACAGAAAGTTAAAATTTATGTTTTGATCAAAACTCCAAAAATTTTGTTTGAAAAAAAAACAAAAGTTGGCAATAAAATCCATAATCTATTTCAGAATCTACTCATCGGGTAGATTATGGATTTTCAAGAAATCGGATTAATCTAGTTCAAAATCTGGTAAAACGAGCAGGCAGTTTTTCAAAAACCAGTCTTGGATTTTTAAATAAAACAAGATTTTCACAATCCACAATCCAGATTATGAAAAATTCGTGTAAAAGATTATGGGAAGGGAGAGGGGGTGGCTCGTAAACTATCTGAGACATCCTCCTGAAGACGTTGCATGATTCTGGAAACAAAAGATGGCTAAAAAGTACTAAATTTTGATTTGGAAATTTTTTTAGACACTTTCCTTGTTTAATTTCGATGCGATTAAAATTTTTTTATTGTAGTTTAAAATTATTTTCATGCAATCAAATTATTGTATGAATATTTTGAAAAATTTTCGAGGCATTTTTAAGTATTTTTTGCAATATTATCGATATTTTTCGTAACATTTCAAAATTGATGGTAATTTCATTTGAACAGTTTTTGGAAAATTCCGAATAATTTGAAAAAAATAATTAAAATTGAATTTTAATCACTCTCACATCATTTAAAATAATTCATCATCTATATTTTTAAACATTTTTTTCAGTTTTTGTAAAAAAATTAAGTAACAATCAACTTTAACATCAAATAACACACGTTGTTTTAAATTATGTCATATTTACGACATTTTAAAATTCTTTTTAAAAAATAATTACATAAATTTTTATCAAAAATATTAATTCTTAAGTATTTAAATCGATCGATAAATTTAAATTACCTATACGACCAAAAAATCGATCAGATTATTATACTCGACAACAACGTACTTAACGATAATCCATAATCGTAAATTTCGCCCAATCATCCCCCTCTCCCTTCACCATCCACCTCGCATCTCCCAAACAAATCTGGTACATGCCGTTGCCGGTAGCTCATCATGAAACAAATCACTCATCGTTGTACCAATTAGCCAAAGATTTCTTCTCTGTTGATATTTTCACCTTTAATGAATACATCTCATACACTCTTACACACTCACTCGTTGGTATACCTACTTACATATAGGTACTCGGAATACGTTACATTTTACATGCGTTTCGTACACAGTAATTTCGTGTCTTATATGTTCGTGCATTGCGGCACATTTTTGGCTTCTAATTGTGTGTGAAACGTCGTTTTTAATAATGGGAAAGGTGGTGCGACTGGCAAAGGCGAACGTCGTCGGAGAAGGGAAGTATTGTACACGACTACGTTAAACGAGCCATTCAATCATGATAAAACGTTTGAATGAAGTTGTTCGGTGTAAAGAAAGAATTACTCACACATTGTTGTTGTTGTGGTGCTATATTTCGACTCGTACGTAGTAGTAGGACAATAAGCAAACGATGATGACAAATAGACGTTGGTATGTGCAATGGGAGAAATGATAAGCGAAGGGTGAATCATTCGATGCAACGGAGAAATGATCGAAGATGTTATTCAATCGTTGAAAAAGAATCAAAGGTGGTAAAAATGGTTCTATTATCATGGAAATATTTCTATCGAGTTTTATAAACTCGAACTGTAATTCATTGGCGATTATTAATTAGATGCCTGATGTGGTGTGTTTTGGGAAAATCCACCAGCTTCGACTTGTATTCGGTGTACTTTTAATTAATCGCTAATTAAACGATGACTCGGCGAAGAGTGGGGAGGGATAGCAGATGATACTTTTGAAAGATCGATTAATCAAAACCAAACAAATTGTAATACCAGCGAACTAATTACCAAGTGGTGACCGCCACGTACTGTAACCTAACTTATCATACACGTACCATTAAAGGTTTCGCTTCTAGCTTCTGGTAACACTGTCGCTGCACTCAAAATGTGATATTCCCAAAAGCCAGGAGTTTAGATACGTGTATCAGTTCAAGTATAACAACGTCGTCGGGTGCTTTGTCGGTGCTCGTTCTCGTCGGGTGCTTATTTTTTTTACGTAAATCGCGTTTATTTTTTTCCTGTTTTTTTTTTTTTAATTTTATTTTATCGACTTGTTTTGTCATTTTTCGTTTTCGGAGAATTTTTTTTTCGTGCGTATTTTTTTCTATATCGACGAATTTATTCGTTTTTTGGTGTATGTGATCGACAGTGGCGGAATATTTTCCGGTTCGAGATAAATATCTCTGTTAAGGGAGGAATATTCAAGATGGATTTCCATTTCGATGAAATTTTTCGTTAGCATTTTTTCAAGACGTACGTGCTTTCCATTAGGGAAATTTTTTCCATCGGTATTTAGTCAACATGTATTTAACCAATGAGTTCTGCAGCTTTGTGCTTTTCGTCGTTTATATTAAAGGTAAGATTTACGTGTTTTTTCGACGAGAAATTTCCTTTGGAATTTTTCTAAGTACGTAGATAGCTAAAAAGGGGCAATTTTCGAGGGTGGAAAAATAATTGAGGGATGTGAATTGAGAATTTTTCGGGTTGGTGTGAAATTTGAAAAAAATTATCTATTTTGGAAAAAATCGAATATTCGAATAAACGAAAAATGACGATTTTTTAGCTTGAAAAATAATTATTGACGAATGTAAATTGAGAGTTTTTCAAATCGATGTGAAGTTTGAAAAAAATTTCTACTGAGATTTATTTTAGAAAAAATCAAATTTTCGAAAAATTGAAAAATGGCTAAAAACTGGCAATTTTTGAACTTGGAAAATAAATTGGCGAATGTAAATAGAAAATTTTTCAAGTTGATGTGAAATTTGAAAAAAATTTCTACTGAGATTTATTTTAGAAAAAATCAAATTTTCGAAAAATTGAAAAATGACTAAAAACTGGCAATTTTTGAACTTGGAAAATAAATTGGCGAATGTAAATATAGAATTTTTCAAGTCGATGCGAAATTTGAAAAAAATTTCAAACTGAAATTTATTTTAGAAAAAACAAAATTTTCAAAAAATTGAAAAATTACTAAAAGTGGCAATTTTTGAATTTGAAAATTTTTTATTGATCCATGTAAATTGAAAATTTTTCAAATTGATGAGAAATTTGAAAAAAAATTCCCTCCTCAGATTTAATTGTACGCAGAAAAAAATCAAGTTTTCGAATAAACGAAAATTGACAAAAAATTGGAAATTTTTGAGCTCGAAAAAATAATCAGTGGTTCGTAAATTAAAAATTTTTTCGATTCGATGTGAAATTCGACGAAAAATTACCGATTTAATCTGATAAAAAAATCAAATTTTCAAAAAATTGAAAAATGACTAAAAAGTGGCAATTTTTGAATTTGAAAATTTTTTATTGATCCATGTAAATTGAAAATTTTTCAAATTGATGAGAAATTCAAAAAAAAATTCCCTCCTCAGATTTAATTGTACGTAGAAAAAAATCAAGTTTTCAAATAAACGAAAATTGACAAAAAATTGGAAATTTTTGAGCTCGAAAAAATTTGTCAGTGGTTCGTAAATTGAAAAATTTTTCGATTCGATGTGAAATTCGACGAAAAATTACCGATTTAATCTGATAAAAAAATCAAATTTTCGAAAAATTGAAAAATTACTAAAAAGTGGCAATTTTTGAATTTGAAAATTTTTTATTGATCCATGTAAATTGAGAATTTTTCAAATTGATGTGAAATTTGGAAAAAAAATTCCCCCCTCACATTTAATTGTACGTAGAAAAAAATCAAATTTTCGAATAAACGAAAATTGGCAAAAAATTGGCAATTTTTGAGTTCGAAAAAATAATCAGTGGTTCGTAAATTGAAAAAATTTTTCGATTCGATGCGAAATTCGACGAAAAAATTACCGATTTAATCTGTGAAAAAAATCAAAAATTCGAATAATTGAGAAATACGTGAGTAACGTACGTCCACACGTAATCTATTTATCGAATGCATCAAATGTATTTACCCATCTCACCCCTAGAATTACCGATATTTGTACGTAGGTATGCACGAAGCTATTTGTAGGGGATTATTGTACATAGTATCGGTATCCCGAGCGAACGAATTTGTTTACTTTGGTGTAATAATTATCCCATATACTAATTTCACGTACCAATGGAACGTTTCGCTCGTGTGGTCGTCGTAGGTCTGCGTACATATTTGCTACTCGTCTTTTGATTGAAAAATAGACAAGCCTGGAGCAGCTACATAACCGGAGATCCCGAACACCTGTTTGAGTCGCGTGCCTTCGACAAGCTGCAGAACAGAAACATCACTAATCAGCTTCGATTTCGAAAAAGCTTTTGACCGCATTTGGCGCTACAAAATTCTACAACAACTCGCAAAATGGGGAATTAAAGG
>FIZU01055996.1:0-13398 GCA_900064475.1 Pseudococcus longispinus
AATGCTACAGAATTGAGTGACCACTTATTTTGAAGTAAAAAGGTTCCTCTATTTATTGACCATGCGCACGCATTCCTAAATTCAGTGGTTTCCAAGTTATTATCTTGTAGGGGTTAGTTATGGATCTACCTTTGTACTACCTACTTGTAAAGTTGTAAATGTACAAATACATTTATATACAAGGTGTGTAGTCAAGTACTACTAAAAAATAACATTAGATGAACGGGTTACCTACCTTTTTCAATGAAGGTAATGAATAGTACTTTGAAAGCTGAACAAATTAATTTTCAACTCGATATCTCACTCCTAATCTCTTTTTAGAGAGTGGATTAAAATAGATCCACTCTCTAAGCGGACACATTGGTACATGGATATAGATGTCTTTTTAAAATTCATAAGTTTTCAAAAGTCTAACAAAAAGTCCCCGGTCCAAGTTCAAAAAAAAAGTCAGACAAAATGCCTAGAAGTCAGCCTTAGGTGAAATGCTGTCTGACAAGATGTCTGATTTGAACTTGCTTGAAATTTTCTAAGCTCATAAAGTTTGAATTTTCCAAGGCCCCAAAAGTCTGAAAAATGTCTGAAAGGCAGCGTAATATCTGAAATTTTCCAAATTCAAGAAGTCTGCTTGACAAAATATCGAAAAGTTACCCTGATTTCTAAAATTTTCTTAATTCAAAAAATCTAAATTATTTGCCTGACAAAATGTCTAAAAGTTATCGTAAATGAATTTTGTGACAAAATTTATGAACTCAGAAAATAGATAAAAAAATAGGCAAAATTTTCAGATTAACCCCCTGCTATAAGATATACCTATCCATGACAAATTATTTTCGCTAAAATTTCTGTTTTTAGTAGGTTTCAACCAAAGTAAACAGTATCAAGGGTAATTTATAGAAATTTCGAACACTTTTTCGAAGTCAAATGTACATTTTAAGCTTTCTAACAGCCATTTTGGCAACCCCATTCAGTAATGTAATTCTGAAAAAAAATATTTATATCGTGTACCTACTACCTACCTACCTAGTTTAGATCTACGATTTCATATTATTTGAAGAATTTGATATCGTGGTGCGTCGCCTTTAAAAATGCAATAAGTCGATTTTTTTGCCTATCTTTCCCCCTCTAAACGGGTCATTTCCAGTCGATTTTTTTTTGCATATCATCGATGACACTTTCATACACCATCAATGTACATTTAGACCAAATTCGTTCATTTTGCCCCTTCTTTCCAGTTTTCTTTTATGATACCCGAATGACGCCATTTTGATAACCCATAAGTCAGCATTCAAAGTTGATGCTGTAGGAAATAAGTTGAATTCAAATACAAAGAAATTAAATATATTTCTTAATCTTTATACAATTACCAAACTATTAAAGTAGATAGGTGACAAATATTTGTTAAGAGGTACCTAATTAATAATTAATACGAAAATTCTTTATGTTACAGAAATAACAATCAAACGTGGTGAAGAAAGAAATGAAAAAAAAAAGAACGGCTGTTAGAAGATGATAAATAAGGTACCTACCTACCGTACATAAAGTGTTACGTAAGTACAACAATCTAGTCCAAACCTCAAATACTTAATTGTACCCAAATCTAATGTAAACTACACAAATATGTCAAATAAATATGTAGGTAGAAATACCTATAGCTATACTCAATGATACGCATTTCTTTTTTTAAACTTTAAATTTACAACAAATGGACATGCTCATTTTTTTACGTATAGATACTTGAATACTTCGGAGGTAGGTAGTAGGTACTAGGTACTTAGCATAAATGAAAAAAGAACCAGAACTCTTTTTAAAAAAAAAAGACGAACTTGATTTGAAAGACATGATTATACCTACTCAATTAGACGAATACTTCGGCAACTTTTATGATGCAGGCATTCATTTTTATGTATAGAGGACATATATGATGACGGTACATCAAATGATGGAAACAATGTTTCAGTTATCAATTTAAGTAAAAAAAAAAACAATTACCATTAACAATGTGAATAATAATTGGTAAATGTACCTACGTAACGATTTTTGTAGTTTAGCTATACCTACCGAATGAAACATGGCAAGTATAAATTATGGAAAAAATTTCGTTTCAGTTCGCAAAAAAGTATGTGTCTAATGAAAAATTGAGATCGATTGCTTTTACGATACATTTAACTCCACCTATTGGTACGTACTTGACAAAAGCTCTAAATTTTTTTTCATCGACTATGAAATTTAATAAAGAGGGTTTCAATTTACCTATTACATATGTACTTGAACAGGTACTTACCAAATGAGGCGAACAAAAAGGTTACCTATTTGAATAAAAATTCTTGATCGTGGTAAGAATCAATCAATCATGTTTTTCAGATGTGCTGGAGATTTTCCATTACAATTCGCCCACCCAATTTTGTGCGGGTTGAAAAATAAACTTCCATCTTCATCTTCATCATCATATTTTTTATTCTCTTGTCGTTGGTTTTTTTTTTTTGGTGAAAGTTTTTCTTTGTGCATATATACAGGTACTCTGGATGGTTTTTTCTCAATATCATCTAATTCTCTCGAAACTAATTGATTTTCTGATTCCAAATTGTCTGACTTGAAAATAACAGTATCTTTGTTGAAATTCACATCCGCATTGAAAATAATGTTTCTCTCTATTTCTTCCATCGTTGTTTCGTGTTCGTATATTATTCCAGAATTTTGTAAAATCAGTAGAACATCTGAGACACTTTTTTGTTGAAGAACAATTTCGGCCGGAGCACCATTCCCATAGACCTGTACAAAAAAAAATTAATATCAGTATGTATAACTTTCACGTTTTATCATCGGGATAGTTTCACATGAAATGCATTTTCAAGTCGTAAGTATATGTGACTACTTGGTACTGACCAACAATGAAAAAAGAACCCCCCAAAATAAAGTCAAACTCGATTTTAAAAACATGATAACACAATAGAACGAATACTTCGGTAACGCCCGGATATGTATAATGTACTTACTACCTACCTATTCATTTATATAGTAAACTTTTCGTCGGCGCATCAAACGTTCGAAACTACGTTTCAACCATAAATTCAAGTTTTGAAAAAAAAACATTAACAATGTGAATATATGGTAAATGCAACTATTTTTACGCCGAACCTATCCCGAATAAAACATAATAGATATATAAATTGTCGAAAAAATATATATTCCATTCGCAGAAAAAAGTAATAAAAAATCCACAGCTACACGCTCTTATTATAGTTTTAAAATAATACTAAGGTACCTACTTAAACTCTTCAAATGTGGTTATACTTTTAAAAAAAATTTCTGTGGTGTTCAAATTGCAATTTGTTTTTAGTTTTACGACTTCTATAACCGTAAAGTGAACATTTATACACAGGTCCTACTCATTAAATTTCGAGCCCAGGAACAAAAATAAATAAGTTTGAAAAAGTTACATGTAAAAAACACCAAAAATATTTGGTCGGATTCCTAAAACCCCCCGGGCCCTTTGACAATTGTACCATCTGTAAGTGAGATAGACACAGCAAAGAATAAAAAAGCAAAAGCACCTCTTAATCTATTGAAATTTGAATCCTTTTTTACTTTAAGATTTGACAATACCTACATAAAATTTGAAGAGCCGGGAGCGAGAGCTGAGCGGCAATAATTTGAAAAAGAGCGGGAGCGGAGCCGGTGGAGTGCTAAATTGAAGAAGGAGCGCTCTTTGAGCGGAGCGGTGGTCAAGTTTCGAAGAACGAGCGAGCGGGAGCGGAGCGCAAAAATCTCCGCTGTTGCAGCACTGTAGCAAGGTACAAAATGAGGGGGCGTCGCACTAATTACCTCAAACTGTTGATTACTTTCTATCAGTATTTATCACTGAATGTCTATCTGCAAACAAAAAATTGTCTTCTTCGTCTTCTTCGTCATATCGTTTTCTAGTCTTTTGTGGGATTTTAACTTCATCTTCAAGTTTTTTCCTCGGAAGTTTTCTCTCGACGTTTTCTACATCTCTAGAAACCATCTGATGGGTTTCTGATTCTAATCTAATTTTTTTGAAAATAACCCGATATTCTGCATCATCGACGGTACGAGTATCTTCCTCGAAATTCAAATTCCCATTGAAAATAACGGTTTCCTCTCTTTTTTCCATCATCGTTTTGTGTTCGTATATTATTCCAAAATCTTGTGAAGTCAGTGGAAATTCTGAGTCGCCTTTGAACGAGTCTTGCTTAAGAACATTTGCAGTAGGGGCGCCATGCCATCTCCATACACCTGCACAAAAAAATAAAATTAGTACCTAAGTATGAGCTTCATGCCTTATCACGTGAAAAACAATCCCACAAAAGAAAATCGAACTCAATTTGAAAGACATGATCCACAATAAAATGAATACTTAGGGCCATATCATAGAACAAAACTTAAGCTGAAAATTTGACTTAAGTCGTCAAAATCGACCTCTTAAGTTTCTTGCTCAGACCATGGTCTATGTTATTTAAATGGAACGACCCGTCACGCTTCTCACGTTTTCTAAGCATAAGTTCAAGTTTTGTTCTATGATATGGCCCTCAGTCAATTCATTTAATATATTCATTCATATACAGAGGACGTATAATGACGGTAGGTACATCAAATAATGAAAACAATGTTTCAATAATTAATTAAAGTCAAAAAAAAAAACATCACTAATATCAATTATTTTTTTTCTTTAATTACATGTTAAACAGTGAACCGGATAGGTACATAATTCGTGATGATTTTCGGCATGTGTCTCAAATGAAAAATAAATTATCCAAATAATTGAATTTTCATTTGAAAAAACAAAGTAATAAAACATCAAGAGCTTTAAATCTTCATTAATATCATAATTATCAGAGATATGGTGGATAAGGGATATTGGAATCATTCGAAGCGAATGACAAAACTTTCAGTTTCTCTTCAAGTCAGCAAAGTTATGAAAGCTGAAGGGCTAGGATGTAGATTGTAAAAATGTGTTTTAAAAAATGATGTAATTTTTTCCTGAATAGGAAAACGTTTTTTATTATGGGAATATTCCGGTTTTTCACATCATAATCAAACATTTCAATCAAATTTTAATTGGGTAGGTACCTACTTAATTACTTACCTAGATATAACTTTTTGTTAAAATATCAAGAAATTCCTTCATTCTTTGACATTTTACAAAATGGGTATTGAAAATTGAATAGAAGTGTTTCATTTTCTGAACATTTTAACAAAAAAAATAATCAAATTAGGATTTTTTTTTGTTAAAATGTAAATTAAAATGTATGATGTCTGAATAGGTAGAAGAACCGACTCGAGCTACTCGAACATCAGTGAGTGCAACGGTATTCAGTAAGTAAGATTTTGCATTTTGAGTGCAGATAATATTAAAACTCGAGGGACCGATTATCAAAAGAAAAAAATGTTACCATTTCAATTGAAACTTACCCAATTTCTGTTAAAAAATCCATGTGTTCTGCTTTTCCCCCGTATTTTCCCGTAAGTATTCATTCTTATTCGAATCATCTTTGTCCGAAATATGAATACCTACCTACAGTTAATTGTCGTAAAATAATTTAATTTTTGAGAGGCACCTATCTTTACGAATTCCATAGGCAGTTACTTGAACGATGACACATCATCAATGCAATTGCATTTCTACTAAATACTTTACACTTATAGAGAATGAAGAAGAAATTGAAACATAAACATTTATTTAAAACACTTATCTACGAAATAATCTAATGATAATTTTAACTGAAATTAAAGCTTACTGCTTACTGTTAGAGAATGATACAAGTCTACCATTTATTTCCTTTTGTGTGGTAAAATCAGCTTTTTCAGCTTTGTTACCCTTGAACAGAAATTTATTTTTCGCGTTCGTTTTATGACTGTGATCTATGGGATACTCGTTGAGAAGCATTTTTTTAAACTCCATACCAGTTAGCATTGTCATTTCCTCTAGATCCCTGGAAACTTTCTGATAACCCGACCCCAAACGGTCAACTTCTTTGGATAAAATTTCCACCTTTACCTCTTCAAACGTGTCCTCACCAGAATTTACAATAACACTCAATTTTTCACTAGTGCTGTCTGCGTAGATCTGTACCTGTAGAACAATAATGGATATGAATTTTTACCAAAATAGGTATACGGCTATTCGTGGGTTTCAGGAATAACATCGAGTTTTTACTTACCCAAAGAAAACAAAATTTAATAGCCAAAATCAAGCTCCATTTCAACGACATGTTTTCGCAGTGAATGGGGGTAAATTTTTCGAATTCGCATCGTCGTTCATTTATATAGAAACTTTTCAAAGCGGTGTGTGACACCATGAAGGAATTCAAATGGCTATAAATGTCAATGAAACACATCCCACTTGAATAATTATTTTCGGCGAGAGAATGAAAAAGACATAAATTATGAGAAAAACTGTTACGAAATGTAGGTACCTACTATTTCGGCTTGGCATGAAAAAAGTTGGTCGGCGAGAAGCAATTTGGGCCTTCCTTAGTCACATAAGAAATTATTTCCATTGAAATTTCAGAAAAAACTGCAACATTAAAATCAACTTAGAAAAATTATGAACCTAATTTGAGATAAATATTGATGGCCTGAGGGTGAAGGGCGAAGTTGTATGCAATTACTGAAAATGGCAAATAATCCAAATTACATAAATTGAATTTAAAAAGTAAAGAATAGAAACAAGAACTAAAGGAATAATTATACTTGAATGACGAAATTTTTGATGATTTATTCTTAGATTTAAAAAAAATTATACATAAATGAAAACTTTCCAACTTTGGGTTGGAAAAATTTGATAATTAATGGCATGTGTAATTTACACGATCATTTTTTATAGTCATAACATCAAAAAGAATAGAATTTGAAGAAAAATTCGTATTATCCGCCCCTGTATGTCGGATAACGCGAAAGGAAGGGCGGATAATTTTAGGACGGTTAATCTGGATGGCGGATAACCGAGCAGTGGATAAACGGGCTTCTATTTTTCAAATAATATAGACACCATTGGTCCTTTTTTTTTTTGTCACATGCTTTATTGAGCCCGAGTGAAGCGAGGGTGAAAATTTTTGTGGAAAAAGCTGCATCCAAAAGCTGAAATTTCATTACTCTTCCAACATTTTTAGGATTTGCTTTTGCGATGAGTAATTCCGAGAAAACCGACAGAAAATTCCGACATGAAATTACATCACGCTGACTTTTAGACATTTTGTCAGACTTTTTTGAACAGAAAATTATCAGATTTTCACTGGATTTTTGGACCTGGAAAATTTTAGAGATAATGCTGACTTTTAGGAATGTATTTCAATTTTTACAACCTCAAAAATCTCGTTTTTCAACTATCTGCAACTTGTCAATGATCAGGCCCCACTGTAAATGGGGTATCGAATCGAGTGCTGAATACTTCAAGGAGATGTTGAAACTCAAATCAGACCCATCTAGCTTCTTTTTTCTTAGCCTTATTCATAAGAAATTGCCATTTTAATTGAGACTTAGGTACCTACTCTTGAAAAACTGTGATTATTTGAAAATGGTCATACTTTGAGGATCCGTAAGTAGGTCTAGGTACAGTTTCACTTCTTTTGAGCAAAAGGTTAAAGTTTAATATGGTGATTTCTAAATCAAATAAGTATTTGACAAAATATTTTCATCTTGGAGGGGGGGGGGGATTTCCACGTTTGCTGTCTCCGATAGGTTAAATCAAGAACTGAATAGAAATGATGAGTTCGACTCTGTTGTCAACTTGGATAAGTATGTCCTAGATAGGCATTAAGTATATGTTCTTTGGTGTATACCTATTTATGTTAATAGGTCTTGGGTTGGAATTCAATGGGTACCTACTTACTGAAAAGTCACATACAAATTTTTTTTTAAATAAAAAAGAACTAGAAGTCAGACAATAATCATTTTATAAGTTAACTGAAGTCTGAGAAAATGGGAAATGAATCAGAATATCTTAAAATTGAAAAGAACTAAATTGATTTTAATATAGATAATTTTTATGAATCAATAGTTTTGTACTCCTGCACATGCAATAAATGCAAGACTTCCCCTTTGAAATTTTTTTCAATTTTCTCATTTTAAAATTAAGCATTTGAAATTGAATAAAAATTCTTCATTAAGAACCTGACGAGTAATCTTTCTTTTCTTACAAATTTTTTAATATCTCTTGTCAGTATTCGTTGGTTGATTTTCATTTTTGAACAAAAATATCCTCATCTTTATTGTCATGGTGATGTTGACTTTTTCCTGCGATAAACTTTATCAACACTAAATTTTTGAGGTTTTTTCTCGTTGTCATTTAGATGTCTTGAGCCTCTCTGGTTTTCTGATGCAAACCCATTTTTTCTCAAAATCATTCGTTACTTTACTTCGATTAGTTGCCTAGGTATCAAAAATGACACTTTGCTTTTTTGAGACACTATCCGTGTCCTGTGCCATCGTTTGGTGTTCACATATTCCAGATGCTAGTGAAATTAAAGAAGATGGATCTGAGATACATTTTGTCGACTAGCCTCGTTAAGGGAGAAGGAATAGTAGTCAGAAGTTGTTGGAGCTCCATTTCAGCAAATCTGTAGAGAAAAACGAGCATATAAGTATCTATAAGTTCCGAGTTTTATCTTTTGAGCTATTTCACATAACAAGTACCTACGTAATGTATACTTATACTTGAATAGATAGATACTTACCAAAAGATGAAATAATAAAATTATTTAAACAAAAATTCTCCATCGTTGTCATAACGTTCAGATTTCATGTAAAGTTTAGCATATTCCCTATCAGTATTTATCACTGAATGTCTGTCTGCAAACAAAAAATTTTCTTCTTCGTCATCTTCATCATATCGTTTCTTATCTTTATATCGGAATTCATCTTCATCTCTACGTCTTTTCTTGTAAATTCTTCTCTCGATGTTTTCTATATCTCTAGAGACCATGTGATGGTTTTCTGATTCCAAATTATTTTTTTTGAAAATAACCCGGTATTCTGCTTCATCAACAGTATCCCAATCCGCATTGAAAATAACATTTTTATCTCTTTTTTTCATCATTATTTTCTGTTCGTATATTATTCCAGAATCTTGTAAGATCAATGGGAGATCTGAGACGCGTTTGAATGAGTCTTGTTGAAGAACATTTGCAGTCGGAGCGCAGTCTCCATGGACCTACACAAGAAAACGAACATCGGTAGGAGTCAGTTTTATGTTTTATCACGGCGATAATTTTACATAAAATACATTTTTCAGATTTTCCCACTTGGCTACTTAATAGGTACTTACCAAAAATGAAAAGAAAACCCCACAAAAAAAAATTGAACTCGATTTGAAGGGCATGATTCCGCAATAAAATGAATACCTATCAGCAACTCGTATAAAATACCTATTCATTTTTATGTATGTACCCATGCAGAGGACTTATGATGACGGTACATCAAATGATAAAAACAATGTTTTAATTATCAATTAAAGTCAAAAAAAACATCAACAATATGAATAATTTTTTTTCATTAATGACGTATCATACAGCGCAATGTCTGCATAATTCGTAATGATTTTCGGCAAGTGTCTCAAATAAAAAATGAATAATCCAAATAATTATTGAATTTTTATTTTTTTTAAAAAGTAATAAAACATCAAGAGCTTTGAATCGTATTACTACTGCAGTTACCTATCAGTGAATTGGAGGAGGGGGATAGAGATCATTTAAAGAGGATGGCAAAACTCCTATATAAATTTCGCATTTCACTTCATCAATCTATTAGTACAAACAGGTTATGTACGCAGAAAGACGTGGACGAAGACATGTTTTGGAAAAATGATCCATTTTCTCCCTGAAAAATAAAATGTTTTTAATCGAGGAAATATTTTTGAACTTTGCAAATAAAAATCAAACTCTTCAATGAAAATTCATTAAGATAGGTACTTACTTATAACTTTTTGTAAAATATCAAACGAATGCCTTCATATTGATCTGAAGCAAGTGAATTGCTGGATATGGTAATCAATTAAAATAAATTCATTTGCAAGTACCTAACTACCTACTCATATTCACTTGAATCATTTTTTTCAAGCAACTTTGCTCAAAAAAAATCATTTTCGTTTGAAAAAATTCTCAAAATTTATAATGTGTTCAAAATCACTGAAAAACTGTACCTAACTCATTTGATAAAAATGGAAAAAGTACATAATTAGGTAATCTACCTACAAGTACGAAGACTTTATCCCTTCTTCATTATACTTATGTATATACAAAAATACAGCTACCCAATCTATACAAGTGTATGCAAGATTGCCGATTACAGGATTTGAAGGGCCAAATTTATGCATTAGTCCAGGTAGATGTTTCAAAAGTCTTAACTCCACTGATAATAGGCAATTTTTTTTTGAAATTTTCATGTAGAACTTTTTAATCTCTATAAAATGAGTTGAGTGTATTTACATGTTGCCTAACTCTATAATTGAAGGAGCTACAATGATTTGAAAATTTGCAGGCTTCATAACTCTTTCAATAATCAAGTTATGCAAAATTTTGTACGTACTTTTTTGTTGAGCTTTTTGAGCTCTACAAAATGAGTTGATAATTTTTGGCTCAACTCCAAAATTGCAAACAAGAAAGACCTATTTTGAAAACTTTCAAAAGAAAAATTGAATTTTGAAAAAATAATGCCCCTTTTCATATTTTTAATGCTTGTAGCTCGTTTAATTTTAGGGTTATGCTAAAAATTATTAGCTCATTTTGCCAAGCTCAAAAAGCTACAACAAATTACGCAGGTACAAAATTTCGCATAACTTGAAAACTTAAGGAGTTATGAAGCCTTCAAATTAAAATCATTTCTGTGGTAACAATATGACTAACTACCCACAATTTTTTTTTTAATTCTTGAAAATTATGAATCCTATCTTTCAAATATTGGTTCAAGTCACAAACCCAAAATATTTTCCATGGTCTTTCGACGTCACTCCACAGTTTTTTTCAACCCTCCCCTCCAAACTTTTCAAAATAATCAAAAGGCGACCCACTCTAGTAGTCAACCAAGCTTTTTGTGCTTGAAAATTTTCAAACCGAATTTTGAGAATTTAACTGGTTGATTTGGAAAATTTGGGGGGGGGGGGTTTGGAGGTGTTAGCTCTCCGCCCTTCCTTGCATCTGTCTCTGATTATTCGTATAATTTAGTTAATTTGATATATATCCAAAATAAGATGCTAGCCGAGCTGAATGTTGTCGGAGGATTTACGGATCAGCATCAACATTTGAATTAGGTAGCCGCTCTTCATTAATTTCTATTGATGAATATTATACCTATGCATCTATTGGTCAATTTCTGCAGATGAATTCTTGAATAGAACTTCAAAAATAGATATTTCCTTTTTCATTTTCATAGAAATTTCACACTTTTCAAAACTTTTTCTTGAGCAATAAGTATAGATAGATGTTTGAATTTCCTTACAATAAAAACTAAGCAAGCATTTTTAATCAAACTTCTAATTTAATGGTATGGACAATGTAAATACGTGAAATTATACCTAAAAGAATGTCAAAATAAAAATTGCTTTAAACAATATATTTTTCTCATTTTATTCAAATTCAGTGAACATTTTTCCTTAAGACATAAACTTCTTACGGGTAGCTCGTATCTGCTGATGATTCTTCCACCATATTATTAAATTGGCCATCACCTGTTCCCATGAAACCCAATAAATCACCATCAGCGAAACCATCTACATCTCTGGAAGATTTCTGATAAGCCGATCCCGAGCGATCAGCTTGATTGGTGAAAACTTCCACCTCTACTTCTTCAAACGTGTCTTCACCAGAATTTACAATCACACTCAATTTTTCACTAGTGCTCGGATCATGCGCCATTTTCCAAAGTCTTTCCTCCATCATCGGGAAAACTTTCTTGGCATTGCCAAATATAACCTTTCTCAGTTCTTTGTATGGGAATAGTACACCTTTTTCACCAACATCGAATGTGAGACAGGTATACAATGTTGCGAAGATATTGATCAACGTTTGTTGGGCATTATCATCGCTGATGATTTCTTTAATCTTGCGCATAGCTAACTTGAACGTCTCCATTCCCTTCGGGTGGGTCAATGTGTTGATTACTGATTTCCATACGGGTACTATGGCATTAAATTCTTTTTCTTGGAACGCGTCCAGTGCCATTGCTTTGTAAATCACCGCAGAAGCCTTCAACGCCAAGGGGAAATCTGGGGCACCTTTAGATAAGGCTTGTTGGAGAATAGTGGCAGCTGGTGTGCTGTCTGCATAGATCTGTACCAATAAAATAGTAACTGATATAATTTTTTTCTAAAACAGGTAAGGCTTATTTACATGTTTTAGGAATAATATCGAGTTTTTACTTACCCAAACGAAACAAAATTTGAAAACCAAAATCCAGCTCCATTTCAACGACATGTTTTCGCGGTAAATAGGCGTTTTTGCAAAGTCACGTCACCATTCATTTATATAGAAAATTTTCAAAGCGGTGTGGTGCACCATAAAGGAATTCAAGTGTCTATAAATGTCAACTAACACATCCCACTTGAATAATCATTTTCTGCGATCGAATGAAATAGAAATGAATTATGAAACAACTGTTGTGAAATGTAAGTACTAAGTACCAAGTACCTGTTTGGTAGGCTTATCGGGAATACATTGGTAGGTACCTATGTTGCAACGCAAAAAGCTTTTCCTGTTTTCAAAAGACAGCAAATCTGTCACTTCTAATCGATTTCTTTTTCTTGCAAGATATCATCAACGGCATCTCAATACACCACCAACCTGAATCTGAACCACATTCGTTCATTTTTTCCATTTTTTCCAATCTTCTCTTAAAATATCCAAATGTAGCCTATTTGGGAACCCAAAACCTCTTTCGAGATGAAAAAAAGTAATCAGGTAGGGGAGAGGTACGTACCTTGGAACAGGCTGTATCTTGGAACATTCGATCGCAATCGTTGTGTAGCACACTCTGGCGAATTTTTTCAAAACCAAGTGATGGAGTAGTGAATGAAGCCGAGTCGATTAAATTTTGAACGTTGTGAGGTTTAAATTATCAGATTTACCGAAGTTTTGAAATTTCGCAGTGTGTTTTTTTAGACGAAGTTAAATTTCGAGTGTTTTGTTTTTTAATAATATTAGAAAACTAGCGATTCAAAAGTATTAAACAAATAGATGAGCTGAAAGAGTAAGTTTTCCTCTATCTTTTAACGTATTGGTTTTTATGAGTAAAAGAACAGAGGATGTACCTTGAAACAAAATTTTAGTATGTACCTTGGAACACCTAAAATACTTAATTATGATGTTTTCTACATGCCGAGAAGTAAAAAAAGATTGAAGTGGACGCTTATAGACAAAACTAAGTGATCGAAAATATTTTCGATCCGGT
>FIZU01056014.1:0-10795 GCA_900064475.1 Pseudococcus longispinus
ACAATTTTGACTAAAAATGACAATTTTGACCAAAAATGACAATTTTGATCAAAAACGACAATTTTAACCAAAAATGACAATTTTGACGCATTTTTTAAACATTTTGCCTGCAGACTTCAAGAAACATAAAAATTTTGTAAAATAACCAAAAAGATGATTTTTACCTTGAAATGACAATTTTGATTAAAATATTCACAAGTTGGACAAAAAAAATTACAATTGACGAAAAACAACGATTTACACCAAAAATGCTAATTTTTACTTTGAAATGACAATTTCGATCCAAAAACTTATGATTTTGTCAAAAAAATGACAATATTGACAAAAAATGATGATTTCGACCGAAAATGATGATTTCGACCAAAAATGATGAAACTGACAAAAAATGGAAATTTTCAACTTGAAATGACAATGTTACCAAAAATGACTTTGAATGACAATTTTTACCAAAAATGACGATTTGGGCTAAATATAACGATTTTCACTTTAAAATGACAATTTAGACAAAAAAATTGATGAAAAACGGAGATTTTGACCAAAAATGACACGTTCTACCTTGAAATGACAATTTCTACTTCAAAATCATAATTGTGACCAAAAAAATGATGATTTTGACAAATAAATGGTAATTTTGACAAAAAAATGACAATTTTGACCAAAACTGGTATTTTTTACAAAAAAATTACGATTTTGGCCAAAAGTAACTTAGATTAAATTCTGAGAATATTTCCATCGACATTAAAAATGAGTAACACATATTCACGTCAGCTATAGGGGGATGGGCCTAGCCGCCTAGTAAAAAATAAAAGTCTTGAAATTTTTCCAAATCTAAATAGCTTAGCAAAATGTCCAAAAATTAGAGTGAATTCAAAATTTTTTTAGTCCAAAAAGTCTGAAGCGTTTGTCTGGCAACTCTGAAATTTTCCAATGCCAAAGAAAAAACAGAAATCTTAAATTTTTTCCAAGTTCAAAAAAGTCTAACAAAATGTCTAAAAGTCAGCGTTATCTTGAAAATTTTTTTCAAGTCCAAAAAGCCATTTGAAATTCGAAAAAAAATTTTAAATCAAAAAAGATCTGACAAAATGTCATAAAATCAATTTCTGAAACTTTCCCAGTCCGAGAAATCTGCCTGACGAAATTACGGAAAGTTCCCCTAATTTCTAATAAAATTTTCAAGTCCAAAAAGTCTAAAGTGACTGTCTGACAAAATGTCTAAAAATCAGCATTATTTCTGTCAGAGGTCGAAAGCATGTCACTCGAAATCTATCGATTGGTCGTTCTCGTTTTGTTGCAAAGGTTGAGAAAATTGGCATAAAAATAATTTACAACATGATAAAAATGGTCAAAAAATCATGAAAATCGTCGAAACTGGTGTTTAAAAAATGTTGTAAAAGTGGTGAAAAAACGAAGAAAATTCTTGAAATCGTTTTAAAAATTGTGGAAAATGTCTAAAAATTTGATAAAAATATTGTAAAAGTGGTCAAGAAAGTTTGAAAATCGTCCAAAATGTTGTTGAAATCAGAGATGAGCAAGATCCTTTTCAAAATGATCTAAGATCCAGATCCTTAGATCCTTTAAAAAGTGAGAAAAATCCAGATCCAAGATCCGGATTTTGAGGATCTTGGGGATCTTTTGTGTCAAGAATCTTGCCCATCTCTGATTAAAATTTTTAAAATTCCAATAATTTTTTTCTATTTAATGTTTTCATTTATATTTTGAAATCAATATTTTTTCAATGCAGAATCATCAATATTTTACAAAAATTGAAGGAAAATATTTTCTAGGTATTTAAACTTTTTAAACCCCCTACCATCCCAAAATCAGTATTTTTTGTACCAAATTTTAATTCTAAATTCATCTCTTCAGCAATAATCCATAATTAATTCAATTCATAAAATTCAAATAATTTTTTCTGCATCGACTAATCCGCACAAAAGAAAACACTCTGCTCTAATCAATGTAGGAACACGCTGCTACCTCGTACCATATTACGAAATTTTCGATACGAATATAAGCCTTACCTAGTAAAGAAATTCTGAACTAGCTCCTATCGTAATATTGAAAATTTTCCTCAATCATCGTTCTCGAATACTTCGCATATGGTGCACCAAAGATGTCGTACCACACACCGCATAAAATTACGCTTGTGGTATCCCAAATGGAAAAAAATTCACCATATGACAACCACATTACATGTTCGAAAATCGTGAGAACGTCAAAGACTACACATATACTCGTGTTTCCATCATCAACGCAGAGTCAGAGTCACAGTCACAATGAAAAATATTATGTACCATTCTTAATGACGAATGAATACAAACGCCGGTTCCTAATTGAATAAAAAAACAAATCAAGGCTAAAAGCATACGACAAATGAAGTTATCAATTCGGAGTAATTTTTATAATTACGTTTTCATCACGATGAAATTTTATTTATTGGGTTATCGTCGATCTTTCGTAAAATGCTGATTTGTTATTTTGAAAAATTGAGGCTGATGAATGAATTACGACCTATCGTATTCGATATTGATTTTTTCACTTTACGAAAATTCAAATTGATGTTCCCAATTAAAACCAAACAAACAGGGAGGTACGAACTAACCAACACCTTTAAAATTTCACTCAAGCATATACAATTCATGTTAATTCTATCTCCTAATCTTTTAAAGAATCTACTAACAGCAACAGCAAGACGCATAGACACGGTTCATACGATTGAATAAGAAGGATTTACTTTTCATACGAGACATATTCTCTATTCAATTGCATAAAAATAAAAATGAATTTGTATACGAGTAACACGTCGAAAAGGTGGCTCAGACTGTGGTGATACATGTACCAGCGTAGGATGCGAGTATAAGAAGAAATCCTACATATTGTAAAGTTATTTACCTAGGCGTCGTTGTACCTAAAGAAGAAATGAGTGTACGGTCGAGAAACATCGGTAATAGGCGAAGCGTTTTATTTATATTCATTTAATAAACACGCGGTGGGTTTAAAGTTATTAGCGGACTAGTGAGCGACCGGTGATTGAATTTATGTACGACGTGTACACGATAATTAAACGTCAAGATAGTATACGTTTAAAACATCGTACATGGCTTGCAATTGAAAATCACTGACAATTGAAAATGAAAGCTTGCTATCATAGTCGTATACACAGGGTGTTCCGGGAGTCGTCTACCTTAAGCGAGATTTGGATAAAACAGGGTACCACTAAAAAAAACTTCAGATAGGCATGTTGCCAATCTCGATTATTTATGGGGTTAATTAATTTTCGAAAAAAATCGATCAATCATAAGAATGGATGGTATATTGAAAATTGAACAAATTTTTATAAAATTATGAGTTTGACCAAAAATGACAATTTCTATCTTGAAATTACAATTTTGACCAAAAATGACAGTTTTTATTTTGAAATGGCAATTTTCACCTTAAAATAACCATTTTGACCAAAAATTACAGTTTTAATTTTGAAATGACAATTTTTACAAAAAATGACGATTTGGACCAAAAAAATAATTTTAACCATGAAATGAAAGTTTTCACCTTAGAATGACAATTCTGACCAAAAATGACAGTTTTTATTTTGAAATGACAATTTTTACCTTAAAATGACCATTTTGACCAAAAATTACAGTTTTAATTTTGAAATGACAATTTTTACAAAAAATGACAATTTTGACTTAAATATTCACAAGTTGGACATAAAAAAATGACAATTGACCAAAAACAATGATTTTAACCAAAAATGATGAGTTTGACCACAAAAAGAACAATTTTGACCAAATATGACGATTTGACCAAAAATAACAATTTTTACCTTTAAATGATAATTTTGACTAAAATTTTCACAATGTTGGACTTAGAAAATAACAATTGACCAAAAACAATGATTTTAACCAAAAATGACAGTTTTTACTTTGAAATGACAATTTTGACCAAAAACGACAATTTTGACCAAATATGACAATTTTGACCAAAAACAACAATTTTGACCAAAAACAACAATTTTGACAAAAAATGACAATTTTGACAAAAAATTACAATTTTGACAAAAAATGATAATTTTGACAAAAAATGACAATTTTGACAAAAAATAACAATGTTGACCAAAAATGACAATTTTGACCAAATAATGACAGTTTTTCCTTGAAATTATCATTTTTACAAAAAATGACGATTTGGACCAAAAATAACAATTTTTACTTTGAAATGACAATTTTTATCAAAAGTTCACAATTTGGACAAAAAAAACACGGAGATTTTAACCGAAAATGACACTTTCTACCTTGAAATCACAATTTTGACATAGATTAACAATTTTGACAAAAAGTGACAGTTTGGACTGGACAATGCAAAATTACAAAAAATAATGATTTTGACAAAAAAATAACAACTTTGACTAAAAACTGAGAATATTGACCAAAAAGTACAATTTTAACCAAAACTGGCGACAAAACCAAATCCAAAAAGTCTAACATGTCTGACAAAATATCCAAAAGTCAGCGTCATTGTCTGACAAAATGACTAAAAATCGGCGTAATTTCAACAATTTGTTCCAAGTCCAAAAAGTCTAATCTCTGACAAAATAACTAAAAGTGAGTATGATTTCTGAAAGTCTGCCTGATCAAATGTCTGAAAGTCAGCATGATTTCTAATTTTTTCAAGTCCAAAAAGTCGTTAGGAATCTGAAAATTTTTCCAAGTCTAATAAAGTCAAATTAAATGCCTAAAAGTCATCGTCGAGGAATTTCATCAGGGGATTTTGTAGCGGTTTTCACGGACTGGGTCGTAGTCAAACGTGATGTCTACCTGTATTTTTTTTTTCAAAAATCACTACTTTTTTACTACATTTTTTCACAACTTTTTAAAAAACTTTCTGAAAACCACACCATCGAAAATGACTTGAATGTGGTTCGAACTAGAGGTCAAAAATTTACAAGGAATATGACTAAACGCTCAATTTTTCAAAATTACAAAAAAGTTCCTTCAAAAATTTCATATTGGTGGGGGGGGGGGAGGAAGATTTTTATATAATAAAAAACACGTTTTTTAAACAGTGCGTACGACAAGAATAAAAGATTGAATAACTAAAAATGAACTCATAAAAAAGAAAACGAAAATGATCAGTTTTTTTTCAATAAAATGTAGTCGTGCAGCCAGATTTTTTTTTAAGGAGATGGGGGGAGGGTCTTCCAGAAAAAAAGGAGATTTCGTATAAAATTTAACAAAATAGGTATCTATTATTTTCTCAAAATAAGAGAATGGATGGTGCCTTACCGAAGCGAAGGAGAAAATGTTTTTGGAAAAAGGCGCTCAAAAGCTAAAATTTCTGCATTTTTTCCAACTTTTCAGCCGTTAGGGAGGATGCAGACACCCAAGACTCCCCCCCCCCCACCCCCAACCGACAATATTCTTTACATTGTAGGTAAAACAAATACAAGCAAATGTAGCCCAAGCGAAGCAAGGGCGAAAATTTTTCCAAAAAAATACATTCAAAAACTGAAATTTCCTCATTTTAATTTAATTCAATTCCATTTTTTGATTTTTTCACTATTTTTATTGAAATTTTGACAAAATTCACTACTTTTTCATTACTTCCACTACCTGGTAGATATCACGTAAAAGTATATCCTATGCTAAAAAATTCAATCGCAGTTAATAGTAGTTTGAAAAATGAACAATTTTTGGTATGTTCATTTTTTGTCCAAAATCAATCAAGTTGAAAAATTCAGAAATTTTTACAAATTTGTTCACTTTCAATATTACTCAGCACCTTCAACTTTGATTTTAGGCAAAAAAACGACCATAAAACATTGTTCATTTTTCAAAGTACCAACTATATTCATTCCCATGATTTAATTTTTTTTTAGAATTTTTTCATTTCAAATTATTTTTACAGCTCCTTCAATTTTGAAGTTAGGCAAAAAAGCATAATATGAAAATTTGTTCAGTTTTCAAAGTACTATCCTTTCCCATGATTGAAAATTCGTTTAATTAAATTATTTTCGAAAAGAAATTTGTCCCTTAAATCGAGATAGTCAACGAGATCATCCGAAGTCTTTTTTTACTGGTACCTTTTTGTATCCAAATCTCGCCATGGCAGACGATTCCTGGAACACCCTGTATAACTCAAAGTACACAGTACGTACACATGTATTTGTACACGATGAAATTTAGTCATTTTGTTGGAATTACATCTGGTAATACGTTCCCATCCCGGACACGACTTAAGCGAAAAGCAAGGTGCCGTTCAATCCTCTCACACACGTTATAATTACCAATTTATACAAAATTACAACCGAATTGGAAGCCTGAAAGGCAAACGTAATCCGATAAACTGGTTCATCGACAAATTAAAATTACCACCATGTCGTGGCCATACACATCGTATATTTCAACGCCAATTGTAATCCTAACGAAATTACCTTACACGAAGTAACGATCCGGTGCTTCGCACAGCTAAAGTATACACTTAGCCTAGCATAGGTACCTACAGTACACTTGTGAAAATAATTCTCTGCGAACCAGGTGCTTTGAATTTTCTTTTTCTTGTACAAAATAATCTTAAAAGCTTAGTTTCATTAATCATTGTCAAGAAAACCCATACCGAGAGTGTAATATCTCCGCAATGAATTTCTACCTTAAAATAATAACACGAAATTGTTGCCCGAACGAGATAATCTCTTTTTTTCTTTTTAACACGCCAACGTATTAAAAAAACCCGCCGCGATAGCCTTTTTACAAGGCGGTAAAAATTACAAATCTCGAGTACTTTTTCTCCCTTTTCTGAAAAGGTAACACCACCAAAGTGGGTATTAGTCGAGCAACATTACTGCTTTTGTTTCGCAATCGCGCACACCGTGGGGAAAAAGCTCAAACGAAAAGGCGTCTCGAGAATAAGTATAAAATTGAAACTCCATAAAAGGTGTCAAAAGTGAATTTAAAACGGCATTAGTGATTTTTATCATTTCTCTAATACGATTCGAAAATTTAAATTAATGGTTTTTAAAGTTTTAGCGATTTGAAAAAAAAAAACTCGAATGGGGTTTTTCTCGCACATTTGCACCGTATTTCAACTTGAAACTTCCGTATACCCAGTTCCGAGCGTTAGTCAATAGCACCAGCGAAAATCACTTTGTGGAAAGTTTTTTACGACGATTTTTTTCATGTACTTAAACAAAAAAAAAACTATACGAGCAAAAGAAAATTTTAATTTGGCGAGCCATACATGCTAAAAGAATCGCACAAATACTCGACAGTTTTGCAAAAGTTTTCATAAATCAAACGCGTATACGAGTATATCGGGGAACCGCGACCGAGTCCCCATTTCGTATTCCATTGCGACTTAAATGGTTGAAATTTACGACAGCGGTATTGTTTTTTAGTGGATACCTTTTTTTTTTATCAAAGTTGCCGCTCATTGTATGGATAAACGACCAGATAACGGGGTGGAAAAAGTTTAGTAAAAAGACATATTAGAGAAAGAGTAACTGGAAAGCGTATGGCGAAGGGGTTGTTTTCGTTTCGCTAGTCTAACGAGCGACTGGTTTACATACGGTTTGGGAATTTTGATGATGGCTGAATTTATACGTAATCGGTTTTGTATACAAAGGGAGTGAATTTTAAACATTTTTAGATGTCGAATATCGTGGATATTTTGATCAATCTTTTAAATTAAACGTGTTTGTGGAATTTGGAAATCGAACCAAAATTTCCCAGGAGGCTGAAAAGTGAAAAAAGTTGAAATGTAAACTTCGATTTCCCAACGCATGGTGCAATTTTATTGATTTTCTAGTTTAAAAAGTCAAAACTTTTACAAATATTTTTTGAACAAAAATTTTCTAAATTTGAAATATAATTTTTTCAACCACGAAGAATAAACTGTCCCTGCTCCCTTTCGAGCTTTGGCAAAGGTTTCCAAATCAATTTAAAAATCAAAAAGCTTGATTTTGGATGGTTTTTCAAAACTCTAAGCTGTAGGTATGATTTTTGAGTTACTCTACAACTTGAAATGACTGTCAGAATTCTTGGTGAGTTTCAAACTTTTCATACAATTTTTCATTTTTTTAATGATGAGAGGTGGGTGGGGGGGGGGGATTGAGAGCTTTGAATATAATTATGAGAGATCGCAAGATGCAAACTACTCGTATAGTGAAAAAATCGAACTATTAAAAATTAAGAATCAGTTATAATTTATATTTTTTTGAGACATACAGTAGGTTTTCGGGGGTCGAGGGGAGGAGGGGCGGACCAAACCTTACAAATAAGCCTTCCAGTTGAAATTTTGAAAGTTTAAATTTTTTATTACACACGAATCATCGAATTTTCAATTATGATGACGTTAACTAATGATGAGAACTCAAAAAGTAATCGTATCATTTAAAAGCTAATTCGATTTTTTGCGCGTGTTTCAGGTCTAATTTTCAAATCCAAGAAGTCAGAATCTCTAAATTATTCTAGTTTCCAAGCTCAGCCTAAAAGATTAAAAATCTCCGAAATCTTCAAAGTCCAGGCAAAAAGTCATTGAGAGATTCTTACTCACTGAATTGTGGAAAACTTGAAAATTCTGAATTTTTGGACTTGGAAATTTTTACTGAATTTTTGGACTTGGAAATTTTTAGACATTTGTTTTTCGTGATTCTGACTTGCTAACTTTGAAAATTTTAGAGATTCATTATCTATGACCAAAAAGTCATCTGCCAGCGTCATCGTCACATTGAAACTAATCTCACAAAGAGCATAGCAGGGTTTATATGGGTGATTTGGCCCCCAGCAGCGAATTTGAAAATATCCAATTAAATTTGGTCCTTATGGTCTAAAACTCCGTTAAAATTTTTTTAGCTCGATATCTCAACCCCAACCCTTTCTGGAGAGGTTAAATCTGGATTTTCATTAAAATTTCTATTTTTGGCAATTTTCAACCAATTTTTTTTTAACTTGCAGGGATAGTAGACAGTACCAGGGGTAATTTATGGGATTTTTTCAAAAAAAATTCGAGCATTTTTTCAAGGTCAAATGAGCATTTTATGCTTTCTAACGGCCATTTTGGTAACCCCTTTCAGAGGTGCGATTCTGAAAAAAATAAATATTATGTACCTAGTCTAGATGTACAACTTCATATGTTTTTCGAATTTGATATCTTGGTGAGTCACCTTTAAAAATGCATAAAACCGACTTTTTCGTTCATTTCTTCCCTTTTTTTTCAATTTTCTTTTGAAATACCTGAATAGCACAATTTTGGGAATCCACACCCTCCCTTGAGATAACCCAGGGGCCTAAAAACTAGGTCTGAACGTGTTTGAAGTTGATATCTATCATATATATTGCAATTTTGGCGAAATCAAAAAACTTGAATTTTTTTCAACTTAGGGTTACCTATGTCAAATTTTTCGAAGTCAAAAATACTCGTAATCAATTCATGAAAAAAAGCAAAAAAATATTAAAGTTTCTCGATTTTGTCTTAAATGCATAATTCAGACATGAAAAGGTCATTTTTGACATATTAAGTACGTACAACTTTATTTTACAGATTTTGAACATTTTTTGCCAAATTTTCATTTCTTACCTGTTTTTTTTTTTTTTTTGAAAGAAAAATATTTGAATATAAAAGTCTGGAAAAAATTAATGTTTTTTATACAAATGCCTCGAAAAAAATTTTTACAAGTAGGTACAATATTTTTTTCAATTAGATTTACAAGGCAAAACGACTAAAACAAATATTAAAATTAGCATGAAAATTTTTCAAAATTTCGCACAAATTCAGCAATAACCAAAATCGACGAATTTACTACGCCACCACAAAAATATGAATAGAGTTTTAGAAAACGAACAAATTTCCTTCTGATGAGTTTTTGCCTCAGTATCAAAATTAATGGAGCCTTCAAAACACATTTCAAAAGTTCACTCAATCTACGATTTTTTAAAAGGCTGCAAAATTTGTGGAAAATTAAGTTTCCAAAAGTAGGTATGAAATTCAGAAATCTTGAAGAAGGATCATTTGTAATTAAAAAAATACTTCGTAAAGATCATCAGTTTTTACAAAAAAAAATCACTGTAAACATCATCGGGTAAAAATCACGTAAGTAAATATCAAAAATTCAGTCTTTGTTTGTAACCAAAGGAAGAATGTGGGAAGAATGACGCGGAGTGATAAAAAATACAGAAAATTGACAAAATTAAACAAATATTCACCCACCGCATCACTAAAATGTAGAGGTTCCTCTAAATTGAAAAACAATTCATTGAATTGTAAAAATTAGGGCTTGGAACCATAACCAATAACCATAACCATAACCAAATAACCAAAACGATTTTTGGCTTGTAACCGTAACGTTTTACTTTTAAAGGGGAGTATTCAAATTTGAGCTCTCTCTAATATTTATTCATTTAAGTAACAAATTATCATGCTTGTTTAAGAAATTTAATTTGTTTTCACTTTTCTAATTTCTACAATGTGGTCACTTGGCGAATTTAACAAGGCACATCAAATGATCAAAGAAATGCATCCTGATCTGCTCATCAATTAAAAATTAAAATAATACGCATGAATGAAATAAAATAAATTAATTGCTGTGTAATTCTATTTCAACTTTAACAATATACAGAATAAATAAAACTGAAAAATCACATTTTTTTGGCTTTTTTACCATGCAAAACGCGAAAAAAAAATTACCAAAAAAAAACCAGTAACCATAACCATAACCGAAAAAACCAAATGAGCTCAATTGGTTAACCATAACCATAACCATAACCAAATGAAGCGAAAATAACGATTTGATAACCACAACAAG
>FIZU01056043.1:0-23807 GCA_900064475.1 Pseudococcus longispinus
ATTGGCTAGCTAAAAATGATGAAAAAAGCATAAGCTATTGGCTAAAAGCTAAAGCTAACGGCTAGCTAACCATCCCTGCTTTCCAGTGACACCATATCGTTTTTGTAAATTTTGCATATTTTTAGGGTTAGTTCAGAGAATATTCTCATTGAGAATTTACTCAACGAACACGAGCATTTTCGAGAATATTCTTTGGAAGAAAATATCAAGAATATTCTCCTTTTTTTTCCTTTCAGTTTCAAGTGATTTTTATGAGATTTTTGACAGTTTTCATTATTCTTTAGGTATTTTTTCAAAATTTTTGACGATTGTAACGAATTTTGAGTTCTATTTTTAAACATTTCTGATGATTTTTGTTGACATTTTAATAATTTCAACAACATTTTTTACGATTTTCATGGTATTTTTTGTCAATTTTCATCATATTTTAAGTGATTGTTAGGTAAAGCAAAATTTAATAATTTTTACAACTTTAGTGGAATTAAATCGAGATGTTTCGACCAATGACCATTTCTACGATATTTCCATCAAATTTTAAACAAGAAAAATAGTGTGCTCAAATGTTTGAGAATATTTTCAAAATGTGAGAAGTTTCTGGGAATTTCCTGGTGGAGAAAATGCTCGAGCATTTACCAACTCTGCATATTTTAGCATATTTTGCAAACTTGCATGTTTCGAATCTCAGTACTGTTGAAAATGTGTCTTTAAAAAAACAAAAAAACAATGAAAACTTTTATTTTGTTTTAAACGTTGTTTTTTTGTAGTCTTCAAACTATTTTTGAAACATGTTCAAAACGTTTCAAACAATTTTTTAAACGCTAAAATCATTAAAAATAATAGAATTGAAAAAATTAATTTCAATAGAAGAATTTATTAATCATAATGTTTATATGGTGAAGTTTTTTCAATTTTTTGTGATTTCAGGCATTTTAAACATGTTTTTATTTAAACGTTGAATTTTCAAAACAATGCATACCTACTTAATTCTTCATTCAATTTACCAAAAAGGCAAAAAAACAAAAAAAATACGTTTTAAACTTGATTTTTTGACGTTTTAACTTCGTTTCAAACATTTTCTATTTTTTTATTTACAACCCTGAACAGTGCTGCACTCCATGGAATGACCACAGGCCTTCAGCCTTCTCCAAATTGTCTTTGATTTTTTTTTTCAAACTGAATAAAATTATAATTTTCATTGAAAATTAAAAAGGGGGGAATTATGAACTTACGATTCTGGAGAACTTAAGGTACCTACATGAAATTTCTGACATGATATTGTAATAAATATGTACTTATCTAATGATTACGATGACCAGGCGTATTTTTTCACATATCATATTTGGCAGCCACAGGTAATTATCTTATAGATTACAACATTTCTCGACGAATCAAATCACCTTGGTGAAACTGATAGAATTTCAAAAACATATTTTCACATATTTCGAGCAAAAAAAATATGCTCACATATTTTAACCAAAAAAACTCGCTGTTTTTTGCTCTTTTTTTTGAACAAAAATACAATTTTTTTAATATCTCATTTTTCTATGATTTTGTGTAAAAGTTGGTTGGTAATTTCCTTGAATTTTGTTTGAAAACGATATTTTCCAATTTTATTTAAGAGTAATTTTTTAGATTTTTGTTTGAAATTTTTTCTGAGATTTTGTATGATTTTTTTTGAATTTGTTAAGCATATAGTTCATAATAGAAGTGAAAAGCAAAAATTAGAAATTCCAATTGTAAATTTTTTGTCATTTTTACATGAAAAGTTGAAATATTTCAACTTTTTAGTTCCAATCCAAGCGACATCAACATTACTCACACGACAAAAAAGTATACTTACGTTAATTTGAACTGAAGTGTTGAAATATTCCAATTTTTCATTTCCAAAATGTCAGAAAAATTTTCAATTCTAACTTCCAA
The DNA here is from genome assembly GCA_900064475.1 of Pseudococcus longispinus. NCBI lineage: Eukaryota > Metazoa > Arthropoda > Insecta > Hemiptera > Pseudococcidae > Pseudococcus > Pseudococcus longispinus. Next base: position 1,921 of record FIZU01056043.1, read on the forward strand.
TTTTTGATTTTCAGTTGTATTGTGAACTACGCTTTAAAAAAATTTTTTAAACTTCAAATCAAAAATTAATTTTTTGGATTTTTTTTTCAAAAATATTTTTTTTAATTTTATTTACAAATAATTTTTCTGAAGTAATTGTTTAAAAATTTTGTTGAATATTCCAAATTTGTTGCTAATTTTTCAAAATTTTGTAAACTTCATTTTCCCCCTCGAAATGTCATTTTTTACATCGCGGTACAATTGGTTTAGAAAAATATTTGCACATATTTTATGGTTTATAAAAAAAATTTACAGATGATTTAGCACTTATTTTTGATTTCCTACTATACCTACTCAATGATTTTTATTTTATAAAAACTCTGTAAATTGAGAAAAATGGAAAATCATGATAGAAGACGTCATATTTATAAACCAAAAAATTAAAATCCTGTATCTTCGAGAATAGCTCTCAACTCTCCATCTTTTTCATCCTTCCACTCGAATGCATCATGAAAAATTACGATACCTAATACCTATGAACCATGCACCATGCACCCATCTCAAACCACCAAAATATCCAAGAATCTTCATTTCCCAAATAAATTACCACTGTAACAAATTAAACCGGTCTACGATCAATGATCGATCAATCATGGTGCATAACCACGATGCTAAATGCAATCACCGATTCTCCGTCTACCTTGGCTTCACGAATGCAACGCTATTAGCCAGCAGACGGAACACCTATCAGCAATGTCGAGTAGGTAAAAAAGAGAATAAAAGAATACAGCATTAAAGCATGAAATGCAATTATTATGCTGCATAGTGACGTTTTTAGACATCCCAGGCCGATACATATCATTCTTTATACGCTTTCGTGGGAAGTCTTCGTTCACTACGAGGAAATATCGTTGTCTAGCTCCAAAATTCGTTTAATAATTGATAGAAATGTTTTTCCAACAGTTTACTTTCTTACTGTGCCAAAAGGAACCAATATTTACGCTGTAATGCATTGACTGCAGGGAGCATTTACTATGGATATTTAATGTTTTTCCATAACTCTTACGCGTGTATTCATTTCTTTTTTCTTTTCATGTAAGTATACGAATAATAAAAGCAATAATCTGATCTATATTACATATACGAGTATACGTATACCTATTATAGTTCACGATGCATTACCCATTGTGAGTATTTTTCATCTTGCAGCGTGACACGTGTTGTACTTATGACACAAATTGAACGAATTATCTTCAATTAAGTAAGAATTAAAACAATTCGGTTTCATATTTTTTTACACTAAAATCTGTAATCTTCTAATTCATGCATTTTGAAGTGATGGATGGTAAATTGGAAATCGTCATTTTTTGCATCAAAATAAATAGGTACTTATGTAATCATCTTTTCTGTGTGTTTATTATATTTTGATAAGATTTCATGAAAACATTATTTTAAAAAAGTGAAAGGATACCTTACGGATATTTGATTCAATATTTGTTACCAGGGGTGAGAAAAATATACACTAAAAATGTCAAAATATGCACATTTGTGATGTAATATGCATTTTTATGAAATCCGAAATTTGCAAAAAAATAGGCATTTACGGGCAAAAATATACAAAAACGATGTTGGTGTTACTGGAAAGGATTTTTCGATTTGAACAGAATCAAATAATGAATTAAAAAAAAAAAAAAAAAAAATTATCTTATTATTCAGGTAACAAGTAGAAAATTCAAAACTCAATTTTTATTCTTCATTTAGGTATTAGGTGATTAAGGAGGAGGGGGTAGTATTTTTTATTCATTTTTTTCATTTTTTACTTTTTACCAAGCATTTTTACAGTTCTGCCATTTTTCGTGGGAAAAATTTGCCAAAAAATCTAAAATTAACAAAAATGGCGAAAAGATTTAAAAAATGCAAAAATAAATGAACTGCTAATTTTATTCGATGATTCATTTTCAAGGTTTATTCTAACTAACGATACTATCAATGGGCAAATAAATCTGTCTGGAATTCCCTCCCCCCTCCCAAAAAATTTTATAATTCCCAAAGATATACCCAATCTAGTCGAATAATCACAAATATGCAAAATGTATTTTTTTCATCCCTAAATATCACTTTTGATTTTAAGAAAAATATATTTTAAACGAATATTTCTTTAAAAATAAAAAAATACCTATTTTATCAATTTTCGACCTAAGTAGGTCAGGTATATACACAGAGGATTACTTCTAAAATCAAAACACAGTTCATTAAATAGCCTAGCTAATACACAGCTATCAAGTAAAACCGATCCCTTTCGATTCGCGCAAATTACAAATTTCAACGACCCGTACCAAAGGTGTTAGATATAACTTACAACGAAAACACCGGAAAAAAGGCCGAATAAACTTATCGTAAAATTTAATACCATATATCAAGCTATTGAAACTGAAAAAGAAAACAAATAAAGCGTATAGAAAGCCTACATCCCAGTGCATATTTGCATAAAAAAACAAACACAAGCCTTTGAACAAACCATATTAAATTATTAATAAAAGGGTTAGTGATTTACAGCTAGCAAAAAGCAACGATAGGATTAATGCAATTAAAATTATATAATTCTGAAATACACAGGAACAATTACAAAACAAAAACGATTTCAGGGTTTATCCTAGAACTTGTATTTATTCAGGAAAGTCAACATCCATACTCCATAGTATGTTTCAAAATTGTTCAAATAGCAACTACGTCCCACGAATAAACAATGCATTTACAATTCTTGATTTAATATGAATGTTATAACGGTTTCATAATATTTACTAGCAGTCTATTTATTTATCAAAGAACTTTTCGTCGCTATTAAAGCTTTTGCATAAAAGCTTTTGGTCAAGAGTGCGATAAAAACGTATCAATTTATATCTTTTACAGGACTTGTCATTAATCGGTTTACATACTTATTTTGTTACCTTTATGATACGCTACCTTATGTATGTAGTAAAGGTACAAGCATACCAATCAATATCAAATGAGGAATGTACCATTGGAAATGTGCAAAAGAGAATAATTCATTAAATTTTCCCAGAAAGAACTCGTTGTACGACGTAAGTAATTATGCACCTATTTGTATTTTGTGCTGTATTATAAAATAAATTTTTTCTATCACTGATTTATTAAAAAAAAACAAAAAAAAAAACGAAAAATTCTCAATGAGCAAAGGTATTCATGTTGTTAGTTATAATCAATGAAATTCAAATTTAAAATTACCCAAATTTATAAATCATTTGAAATACGGATAGATAGATCGATAAGCTAGTTAATTTTTAAAAATATTACATACCTTTAAAATATTCAATAAAAGCATAGTATCTCATTCAAAATCCAAATTATCGAGTATAAGGTTTACAACCACAATCAGACACCAACACAGAAAAATCAAAAAAAAAAAAAAAAAAAAACACCGTTTATTGAAATAATTCACTTTATTACCTTGACACTACACATAGCGTTGGTTTATTGGAAATTTTCGATCCAATAATCTAGTTGAACTGACATAATTGTCCGAGGACCACTGCGTTTCCATAAGTCTATTTTCTCCCACTTCACCCACTCTCTATAACAATAAAAAATATGAAAAAAATCGTAGTAGAGACGGCACCAGGTGCATCTAATCGAAACAAGAATCAGCCTATTTAAATGTATAGGACAGAGAATCAAGAAACGAAACAAGAAATTAATTTTTATACGATCAATCTCTACATGTAGGTACGTATTGAATGTTGTCGTCTTCTCTTTTTAATTTTACGCAAATTTATCCGTATACTTTTGTGTAATTTTCGTGTTATCTAATACTATTCCCAACCATTTGTGCTTCTGCGTTAAAAAGAAAAAGTTCTTTTTATTGCATCTTTGTATAACTTGGATATTATAGGAAATTTCTTACATATTTGAGCGAAAAATATACCTAGATAGGTAATTGCTTATTGGAAATTATAAAATATTTCATTTAGAAATTATTAAATAAATTTTTAGATATTACGTGAAGGTCCATTCACATGTCCATTCAATTACGTTGTACGTAGGTAGGTGCTTTACTTGCACAAAAGCTGTCTTTTCCAATTTAATGTGACTTTTGGACCAGGAACTGTCTCACGTAACTTCCATTTCATCAACATGAAAAAGCAAAAATTTTGTTCGAAATATTTCACCTATGCAAGATATTATTTTAGAACTTTTTTCAATTAACGATTCGAAGTGATAACAATCAATTTTTTTTCAGAGAAATACGATGAGATGGAATTTCTGCAAAGATGTGAAATTTCCAGAACGAAAAAAAAATTCAAAAAAAGTGGTATCAAAAACATATTAGGAATCATAATCGACTACTTTTATAGCGTGATAAAAAAAATGCGTTTGTCCATAAATTGCTCGAAGAAAAAATCAATAGATAGAATTACCAACTATTGCAATAACCAGTGAGTAAATAAAAGAGTACACGACTCGCGAAGCTTTTTCTGAATACTGCTGAGAATGCAATACGTAAATAGTATTTCAGATATTTTGAAGAATTAAAAAAAAATAGCAAATGAGATCTCTGGGGGAACTTGAAAGACAAGAGATACGCCATGGTAAATATTTTATTGCTAATTGTTGAGTAAGTTCATAGGTATATTGGTTGAACTAGGTAATAAATATTTGACAAGTCCAGCTACCTATTTTTTTTTGGTAATTTCTTACGTCACCATTATTTTATGTAAATTTTATCAAACTGAAAGAGGTATGTATTTCATTCAATTCGTATAAAGGTAACCGAATTCTTTTAATAATTCACGTCCAGAACACGTATGTCACGGAAAGTAAGACGTTTTGTCAATGCATATATGTATCTATCGTATATCTAAGCCGACTACATTGTCAAAAGACCGTTTCTAACCTGTCTATCCATCAATGTGATGTCGAGATTATTGTTAGTTTAAGATTATTATAAATTATGTTACACTATACAATACACACGCGTCACTTTTCTTTTCTAAATTCGTTCGCCGCTTAAAAACATAATTTACTTAGTGAAATACTTATCAATGAAAATGTTTAGGATTATTACGATGAAATTGCAAACATTGTGCGGCGAGTAAAATCATCTCCGTCGAAATACAAGAATTGTGAATCTTCCCAATGAAAAATTGCACATCGTGAAAAATCTGTTTCGAATTCGATTAGAAAAAATTCATTGAAGTTCTTTTCAAGATCATCATTCTATTTTTTTTTCATTAAATGTAGTTAAAAGAAAAAAAGGGAAAATTATAGAATTGGAAACTGCAAACATTTCATAAAACCTTTTTGTTACATATCCTACCAAGATTCTGAAAAAATCTAAGTAATTAAAATTTATTCCGAGAAAATTCAACGAAAAGGAAGTTGACATCCGAAACGTTGCATTATTCATTACGCCTGGTCACTAATGGATTCTCTCACAATTACCTAATGCATTGCAACGATTATGAAAATTATACTGCCTACAGCGATTTTACTTCGATTACTTCATTTACATTGAAATTTGCAAAAAAAAGAACCATGTACTTGATTAAACTTGATTTATTTAACAAATGCATAACATTACAAAACGTGAATAATTTCAATGGTAATATCACTATCATGCTTATTGAGCTCCGTAACCTTTAACCGAAGCATCGCACGTCAGTATTTCAATCCAATAACCGTCAGGGTCCTTTATAAAAGCGATTCCTTTCATTTTACCTGCAACAATAACCGAAATATAATATACACAATATAAGAAAAATTGATATCTATTCATCATCTAATTATTTTACCATCATTAGGTTTTTTAACAAATTCTACATTATATTTTTCGAATCGATTGCAAGCTTCTTCTACATTTGGTACCACGATACCGATATGACCTAAAATAGAATAATATGGAAAATTAATGGATGTAAGACGTACCTATATCTAATTGAATTTTTTAGTTATCAATAATTGAACATAAAAAATAAAAATAAGTTGATAAATTTCTTATTTAGTAACTCACCATAGCCCTTGGGTTCGGAATTTCCATTATGATACGAAAAATCAGGAGTATTTTCGGTTCCCCAATTACTAAAACAAAAAAAAATCAATAATTTAAAAAAAAGTGAGATTAGATAAAACTGAAGTATTCTACTCACTGAGTTAATTCTAAAGTGGCTTTCTTTGAACAGGTCCATCTCATAACATCATCGATATCTCCCGAGGGAATTTCTGCAGGATTTTCGTATCCCATAAAATACAGACTGAATTTCATACTTGGAAAATCTACTTTAGCCAGTAAGCTCATTCCCAACACTTCACTGTAGAATTTCAAACTCACTTTGGGATCTTTAATCCTGTACATGGTTTGTTGGAAATAAAATCCCTGAAAAATATTGTTTGATTAATATTAGGTAACTGATAGGTATAATTAATATTTAACTGACATGAATTTTTATGGTTAGTTCAGTACCATAATTTTATTTGAACTATATTCTATACTACATAGATAGGGGGATATAAACGTCGATAATTAATGAATCATTATGAGATATGAATATTATTACCTCAGTTGCCGGATCTTTCGTAGAAGCAAGTGCTTTCGCTTCTTCAGTCGTTAAAGCTGCTGAATCTGCCATTTTGTTCGATGATATGCTGCAATATAATTCAGAGAATTAAAATAAAAGTTTACTGATAAATTAAAGATTGACAACTGAAAACTACTGATAATAATTCTAAGGTGATTACTGAAAAATGTACAGAAGTACCTAGCTATAGTTATGCAGTGCAAATATGCAATAATTAACGAATATTAATTACTATTGACAAGTAGAAAACAACTACTTACTACGTGAAACCTGAATATTGAATAAACCGGTCAGCAATCACAAATTCTCCATAAACAGCTGTACGTAAAATAAAAATGGAATGAAAATGAAGAATGCAGAAGAAGGTGGCAGAAGGCAGAAGAGGCGGCAGAAAAGTGTTTCATGTGTTTTGGCGCTATTACACGTTGAAATGTAAACTTCACAAAACCGTATTGCTTTGTGTAAATCCTCCCTATTGTAAGCATCGTTTATGTTAAAAGCCCAAAATCAAAACAAAAACAAAAGCAAAATTTTTCAAAGTTTTATCTCTTATCTTTTCATTTTTCGCGTGTGTTGTTTGTAAAAGTTCGATCTTTTTCGAACTTTTGAATGGGTTTTGGTAAAATTTGCAGCATTTGTTTCCATCTACCGTCATGTGTTCCATCCAAAGTTTTAATATTCGTATCTTTTGAGATGTACAATAAAACAGTTTTTCACATAGCCCAAAAATAGTGCATCGATACTCTAATTTTCAACAGTTCCAAATTGGTTACAAAATTTACTATATTCGGCTGGAATTATTGTGTGATGATTTATTAAAATGAATAACAACGCATTAGTATTATTCCCTTATTTCACATTTCATGATATGACCAAAAAAGGACTTCTGATAGTCAGATTATTTGTTGGTCAGTCGTCGTTACAATTTAGCGTTAACGAGAAAGAAATTTTAATTACGTTTTCCGATACCTGGAGTAGTTCTCTGAAGTAAGTTTCTTATCGAGCTTTGATCAATAATGATTACTTAATATTTTTAATTCTTTTGTTATAGATTGAAGCTTCCAGTAAAAGTTATTAAACCAGAAAGTGTTATAAAGGTCTCCAATTACGATAAAAAATTGAAATGTTATATAATATCCTTGAAACGAGCCGATTCCCAAGAGAATAGATATTTTACAAAAATTCCAAATTTGGATGTAATTACTAAATATTTAACTTGGGGCGATGATGATTTTCAAGAAGGTAATTCAATATAAATGAGAACGTGTCGTACTTCGATTTGATCAATCGTTCTAATTATTCTCGTTTTTATGTGTTTCAGAACCAGATGTTATGAATTTAAAAGAGATATCGGAAATAACGAAAAAACTCGAAACATTGAGCTGCAGTAATGAAAAAACAAATCAATGTTCGACTAATACGTCATCGGATGATGCTTCGGTTGAGCAGCTGAGTAGAGAAATTGGAACTTACGGTTTCGCGAGGAAATATAAAAATAAACTAACATCATTCGAGGTACAATAATTGATACAAATTTCACTATGTGTGGTTATACGAGTACAGTATAATATGTGTGTATGATTTTTGTGCAGGGAAATTGGCAAACAGCGATTGAATTACCGGATCCTGATAACAGTAACATTGCAGATCGCTGTGTAGCTAGATGGGAGAATGAAAGAGAGTCTTTTGAATTAGACCATTATTTAGCAGACTTTTTTTTGGAATACTCAGACAACGACGAGGAAGAAGCTCCTATACTCACCGTTATTATTATGCATAAATTATATTGGCAAAAAATCAAAAGAGCAGATGGTCAGTAATCGTTAGAAAATAATTCAATTCGTTACAGTTATTATTATTGAAGGAATTTTCAGAACATAAACTGAAACCAAATCAGATGGAGTTAATCGCTCAGTTACCTTTCAAAAATTTCAATTTAACGAGCGCAGAAAGGAGCGAAGTATTAAATTCGTTGTTCGATATCATGTTAGCGTATGCTTATGATTTCCGAATCAACCGAGGGAGACATAATTCGGAATCGGCGTGGAATATTAATAAATTATCAGCTACTCTATCATGGCTACAAGTACGAATGCGTTTAAAATAATCATTCGCATAATGAATTATATTTTTTTTAAGGAAGTAGATTGTTTAAAACCTTCAGAATTCAAATATTTTTGTTAATGTGCAGGTACATAAGAACGCTGGAGAAGCTGTCACTTCTTTTTTCAGACGAAGTTTAACTTTTCCTTTGTATAGATACTGGTCTCTAAGTTTGAAAGTTCTTGACGACGTTATAAAAATATTCAGGCTTGGTAATGTGACCATTTTTTCTCTTTGTTTTATAATATCGTAAAATTAATTATTTTCTATTTAGGTCGTCGGCAAATTTTGAACTGTTTAATATCGATTTATGAATTATTCGAAGAAGACGATGATAGAAGAATTTTAAATGAATTATACATCAGTGATTATTTGATTTGGATTCAGCAAGTGCATCCTGAAACTATTAAAAAATACGTTCAACTGATTGAATCGGTGAGTGAATCATGCTACTTCAAAGTAATCATCTGATTTACTCAACTGAAATAACATTCTGTGATTGTTTGTATCATTTAGTGTAAGTTAATTAAAAAGCAAGATGTATTTTCAATGTTACCTGAAATTGAACAAGTCGCTATCGAGACATTGAAAAATGAAAATGATGAATGTTGCGAAGATGCTCAACATCGTTATAGTGTTTGGAAAAAGAATCTAAATCATCTAACCGAATTGTTATGTAAAGCTGCTGATGTTTCTGATGATAGTGTAGACACTTCGTAAGCATACTTGGTACTTGAAAATCTAGAAATTGCATTGAAACTAAAAACTATATTTCCCTCTATTTTCACCAGGTTATCTTCATCGTTATCGCCATCCTCAGAAGATTGTAGCACTACAGAAACCTCCGATGACGAAGATATATACAGTAGTTCGTGAGAATTCGAATCGCATTCAGACATGATCTTCATGTATTTGTTAGTAGTTTAAAACAGTCCATTTTTTCTTTTTGTTTTTGCCATAATTATGGTGTTTCAGGAACTGAAATTGCATTTCAGAGCTTAATTTTTATGTGATTTTAGTTACATTGTTTTTTATTGTTGAAATTTTATAAGTTTGTACTCAAAGCAGGTACATATAATTTAACACCTTCAACAAACGTGCGCAATGAAGGGCAACTTGTGTCGTATTTAAATCAGTCTGCTTCTTGTTGATATTTGTGATTGTGTTATGTGATGAATAACAAGGTAATTAGTTAAATTATTATAAATATTCCATAATGGATCAAATTTTTCAATGGTTTAAGGTTATTTAACTAAAAGGTTCAGGTTCTTAATCTTTAAAAATATTATTGTGTAATAGGATAAGTTTTGATTTCTAACATTCGATTCATACAGAGGCAGGTTCAAACAGTATTATATTATTTGATTACTTTTTATCTTGTTTTTGTTGGTTATTTCGATGATAAATAAGCCCACGGGTATTTTATTCTATTAGAATATATTTTTGATCGATTACGATAATTTTCCCGATCTTCGAGATGTTATAATGTATACCTAATCCTTTACACATATTTACGTACACGGATTCAGAGAAAAATAAATAATACACATCAACTAGAAGTAGTTTCATTGTAAAAAGAGTAATTTTCGATATCTTCGAGCCATTCAACATTTAATTGGTACTTGTTATTTCTCCAAGTGAAATGCGTAGCTTTATTATCACAATCGAAAGTGAAAGATTTACTAAATTCAATCGCCAGCTTGGATTGCACGAGTCCAATCGATCCAGTTTTTTTCGGACCGGGATGGTAAATGCGGCCATTTTCAGGACGCACGTACATTTTCATCGGTTCAAAAGGCATTTTGAGTAAATCTCCGGCGTGATTGTGACAAAACATATCCATACCATCGATGTTTGATACGTTAGTAAACACTACGGGACAATCGTCACATCTAACATAATTTTTTTCTCGACCGCAAGGAGATAAATAAGGAAAATCTGGATGTCTATCGGTATCATTTTTTTTCAGCCTTTTGAAGAAAAAAGACAAAAATTGTTTATCTACAAACATAAACATTTATTAAAGCAGGAGATCTACAAATTGTAATTTGATAAACGCTTTAAAGAAAATCTTACCTTTAAAACACGAAGTGAAATTTTTTATACGAGCGTCGTCAAGAAATAGCTGAAAAATGAAAGAAGTCAAAGCATATTTGCATACCTACTAGTAATTTTTAGGACATTGTTTCTTACCATGCCTTGATGATCAATATAATAGAAATATTCTCTAGTATTTGGAAAAGGCGATTGCCCTTGAGTATATGCAATTTGTTTTGACAAAACAAGTTGACTTTTTTTGAACGTCAGTCTTTTTATGAGAAGCAAACTCATTATTTAATTTGTAAACTACAGAAAGAATAAATAAATCAACGCAAATTGGAAACAAAACATTTTTATAGTTCAATTTTTTAATTCAAATTTCAAAAATACTAAAAAACTAAAAAGACAACACAAAACAATTGATAAGAGTGATAATGAAAAAATAAATCGATATTTGTTACATCGATTTTATAGTCGATAGTCGTAAATCCATGTTCATATTACGTCACTTATTTTTAAAATTCTAAATGAATGAACTAAGGAATGAACATTATGAATAAATTAAAAAAGCCACCTTCATTACATTTTGTTTACACGTTTTTTATGCGTTTTTTAAATAAAACTCAAACTACAGAAAAAAATTATTCCCTACATACTGGAATAGTACATAGCTAGATTATTTACTAATTACAATATCACAAGAAAAATTTTTTAATTTAATTTTTTAATGTTCAATTGAATATGGATCACGAAAATAAGAAGGGCATATCAGTTTATCAGTTTGATTTCGCACTCTAGGAATTGCGTATTGTGTCCCCATTATAACAAACCGGAAAAAAGGAAATGGGTCTTCTCCAGAAGCTTTTACAAAGATATTAAGGAATCTCATATTTTCTACTGGAATTAGAAATTTTGGAACTTCTTTTTTCAGTATTTCAATGATATTTTAGAAGTTCCTGCCTTTAACTGATTGAGAACTCCAACAGTTTTGCCATCACAAATGATGTGCTTCGAAAAGATGGAATATGAGTAACAAAGAGCCTTACTACATTTGAAGTATTCTGATGGTAGCAAAAGTGCCGGATCACCGGCATCGCCTCTAAGTCGTCGACACAATAAACTTTCAGAAGAACGAATATATTTTTCCCATGTATCAATGCACTCATAATTCGGAAAAGCAATCGTTGCTTTTTTATATTCTGGGCTATTTTTCTCCCGAAGTAGGGCACAGGCACAAATAAATCCTGTGATATGCTATCAAAAATGTTGAAAATAGTATTACCTCAATGTAGTATAACTTCACAATAGTATACATTTGTATTGAAATATCTTTAGATCTAGAGGGTTTTTGACCACGAATCCATTCAAGTCTTTGAAGTGGATGATGATCTACGCGATAACATCACACATTTTTTGAAAGTAATATTTCCTTTTTTCCCCTCATGCTTATTTTAGCAGTATTTAGGTGGAATATGATAATCAAAGCATTGCCAATTATTCCAACTTACACCAATGCGTCTTTCTTCCTTAAGTAGCTGCCTGAAGGAGTTTAAGTAATTTTTAGCTAAAGTTTTATTCATCAGCATAATCTCAACGTCAGCAGATGAAATTGAAGAAATATCGTCATATTCGTACTCGTCACCAAATTGTCCTGTCACATGAAATGTACTTTCATTAACTCAAATGTATACACGTCAGAGTTACATTTTCAAATACAGTATAGGTACAAAAAATACTTACCAAGCAGTTCTGAGAACATAAATTGCATCGATGACACCATTAAAATTTGTCTGAGAAACAATTCCATTTTTACTATTTTTTACAACCAATCCACTTAAGTATTTTAAATATTCTTTCTCAAGCAAGAAAAATGTTGATAACTCAAGAAATTAAATAATGCGTTTTCATAAAATTTGAAGTAATGTGATTAATATAACATCTACATAACCTGACTTTATAAAAAATTTATACTTTTCTAATGAAAATAGATGCATTTTCACAATGGATACTCAAGGAATTTTTGGAGTGATGAAAAAATGAAAAATTTGACTATAGGTTAGTAAAAAAATGGTCCCAAGTAAAACTAGTTTCAACTTTGAAGTACTTAAGCATTGATGAAGGTCACTATCAATTAATTAATCAAGAAAATAATTTCTGAGTAAAAATTTATTTGAAACAATGATGCAAAGAATTTCCAATCGGTAATTGTTGAGTAAAATCAATTGAAGTACGTAAGTAAGCGTTGATTTTGCGCCTACGAAAATAATGATACTTCTCATCATGAGTTGAATCACAATAAGTAAAAGCAGGAGTTTGATCACGGCGCGGGAAATTAAAGGGGTTTTTAAACATTTTTTGCAAATCAATTCAATTATTTGAGTTAAGCAGATGAATAGGTTTTTATCCTATCAATCAATAATATGTATAGCTATCATAATATTTGTAATAGAAAAAATTGGTAATCTTTCAGAATCATTTCCCTGCATTATATAAAGCATTCAAACTTTCATTGCATAAGATTTTCTGAAGCACTCACACAAAATAAATTTTTTTTCAAGTATGAAAGGAGATTTTTGAATACATATGTATACCTTAAATGAATGTTATGTAGCGAGATGTACAGTACACAAATAATAATGAGTTTTTCAATTCGCTAATTTCCGGCCAAAAAATGAGCTTAAATTGATGCATACTAAAATGTACTCGTACATTACGAACGCGGAACGATACTGTAGGTATAAGTAGATCTTAGTTTTAAAATTTTAAGGTACAATGCGATTTGTGAATGATAAGGTAGCCAATCCTGATGTCTTACCTCATATACTTCAAAGTATACCGCAAATTAATGACTAATAGCTATAATGCTACGGATTGTCGTTTCTTCCAAGAACATAATCATTCTATTTCGATTTTTCAACTACTTTTTTTTCATTTAGCGGATGTTATGGCTGTGATTTGAGTGCAGAAACTAAAATTCTATGACGTTGAAACGCGAGCGTCTTTCATTTCACGTTTGTTTCAACGTGTTTTGTGAATATTTAAAAAATTCATAATGTATCAATTTCGGGACACAAATAACGTTTAAAACGGTTAGTGGGGGACAAGAAACTATTTTCTAAACCCAACATTAAAAAACAAGTGATGAAATCACAGTTGTTGTATTTCAAATGTATGCTAGTTGGTGAGGGCGTGGAAAAAGTATTACAGTTCACTATTTTTTTTCCATATTGAAGCCTTAGAGGAAAACTTGAATTTTACAAAAATAGTAAAAACCAGAAGAACAAACATTTATTTTCCTTCTAGGTACTTGAAATATAATGAAAAACGAAGAACATTTCCCGAGATTATAATTCACCACCATCAATCTTTCATGAAAGCCATAATTTTCAAAAGACCGATGGCAATAGGTAAGTAATTAAGTATATCGAAAATGCAAAAAAGTTATTATTAAAAACTAGCACTCTTCATAAAAAAAATAAATAATTGAAACACAATTTTTCTGGAACATTTGATACAAAATATAGGTACTTAACACTGCATCGTAATATTTGAATTAAAAACCTTAGGCTAAGTAAAAAATGTACCTATAATCTGACAAAGTATTTCTGCTGACAATTTTTAGTTTACCATATTGATTTACGACACCGACAACAAATAACATTACAAAACAAACCTTTCGTATTACAACAAATATACAATATGATACACGAAAAAAATGACACGAAAACAGCACAACCTATGAAAAACCAAAAAAATACTTTCTTAGTAATGAAGTCGGTTCTACACGAATCGTAAGTTTTCAAAACGGAGGCTGGCGGTGATAGATCACAGTCTTCACGATCTAGTTTAAAAAAAAACAGGTAAATTAGTTTGGTAATTGAAAAAAATAATAAGAGTTGAAACAAGTAGGTACCTAGGATTCAGATTCAAACTTACTTTTGGCACTGCTACTGCAATTAAGACTCCAGCCAGAAATACTGTGATCGTTAAGCCATTTCCGTATTCGTAAACATTCGCAATTACTTTTTATGGATATATTATGAGAAGTATATAATTTTTTCAGTTGACACAGAAACGCCAAATCATCAAGTTTGAAATTTTCCAATTTGTTTTCTGTTACATTGAGTGCTTCCAAATTGGGTAAATTACCTCCAAATGAAGGGAGCTTACTCAATTCGCATTCGCTCAATGATAGGTAATTTAATTCACGCAATGAACTGATGGGTAGTTGAATTGCGAAAGTCATTATTCCATTGAGATACAATTTTTTTAACGAGGTAGGGAGATACAGATTGGAAATATTCAAAAATGGATTATAACTAAGATCCAGAGTGTTTAAATTTTTCAATGGTGCTAAAGTATGAGATTCTAATATGATAGCCGGGTTTTGATCCAGGTACAGGAACTTGATGGATGAGTATTGTTCAAATGTGGAATTATAAAGTTTTTTAATGAAATTCCATGAAAGATATAGACCCTAAAAATGAAATTAAAATCATTACCTAGTCGGTATATTACCCGAATTATTCTCAAATCTAGTTAATACCAACCTCGACCGATCTCCTTATATCTTTCGGAAAATTTGTCAGACGCAAATCACTGCAATCAGCGAAAGATACTCCGTTTTCCGTGCCATGTGAACATCCAACACGACGAACTTCGGCTGGATATATTATGAGAACCAAGCAAAGGAGATAAAAAGCTGTAAGAAATGATACTTTTTGAGAGATAATAATAAATCCACACCGATTCGTAAAAAGCATTTGAAATATTCTATCGAATGTGATTGCGCATTAATAACTGAATAAGTTTCTTCTTCTGTTATCAATAGGCGTAAAAGAGATAAACTACATAACAATACGAAGGTCTTATCTCAAAAACACCGAGTGAGTACGTTTTTATTGTTAAAGAATCAAACAGAAATGAAACGATTTGTAACAATCCTGAGAATGACAATTTTCCTATAAGCACTAGCGCACGACACAAAATCACCAGATAATAACTTCAAAATTATCATTTTTTTAACCTTGTCAAATTAATTAGAATTGGATAAAAACAAAACTTACTGATCAATTTGAACATTGTGTTCAAACTTTGAAAATGTAAGACGTATTCATGTACAGGTTCACATCACGCGACGTTTATAATAAAGCTACCACATATATTTATCACACACGCCGACTGAATTTTTTATTTATGATTAATTTTGCCTACATAAGCACATTGATACAGTCGTATTTCCACACTGCTGACGAGTAAAGTAATCTAAAACCTTTATTCGTAATGAGAACAGAACACAACTGACGATAGAATGAAGATAAGACAAATCATGACGTCAGAAGGCATTGATCAAAAGCCATTGTGTGCACCTATGCAACGATAGAAACAAATTCCGTATTTTTCAATAATATCTATAGCGATAATGAAATAAAAATATTATTGAGTAATTGGGTGCCAATAAATTCATACCAAGTAACATACGTGTGATTATACAGATGATATAGGAGTTACGATTACGAACAGATATTTTAATTTTGACGTAGGATTTGAAGTCGAAAATGATCAATTTTGAATTTTTTATCACAACTGAAATTGAAATTGCAGGTTTCGAAGTTTGTGATAACTGATAACTAATCGCAACGAGCATTAACTACATTTAACTATCAATACAATATCAATTGCTTTTTTAAACGTGTAAAAAAGATGTCAGGTAATAAACAAAGATGCCCACAATAATTATTAATTCTTAGTTTTTTACTGATCATGGAAAATTGACATTTACTTCTGAGATCTTGAATATCACAATAACACGTGCTTGTTGTTGCATGTCGTTGACTAGTGGCTACCGTTTTTTTGGGTAGGGTGGTTAATGTGGAGGCTGCGGTAGCTGCGGGTTGGTTGCGGGGTAGACTTTTGAGACCTCTTATATTCACAACAACGACATATTATCGTTTTTACTAATTTCACAACGGACGTAACGCCGGTTCTCAATCAGCTGTTTATGGAGTGTGTTTATAAGTTTACGAAGCTCTAAACCGTATCCCTATTTTTTTTCGTCATGTTGCTCATTTCTCATTTCTGTAAATGATTCTGATGTCGACGAGGAAATGGTTTAGAACTTTAGAACGCAAAAAAAGTCGAAAAAGTTGATCTGAAAGCTTGAAAAAATTTTTTTCACATTGGGATAAGATGAATTGTTCTGGTACTTGTACCTAAAAGGTTTTTCAAAAATGAAATAACTCGAAAACCATCGATCGTATCGAAAATCTGATGGCATGCAGCAGAAAGGAAATTTTCTCCTCTACAATTTTGGTTATTATAAATTTTCTTGTGTAACGCTTCGTTCGCGCGAAAAAAAGAAAAATGTGAAAATTTGTCAATTCTCGAAAACGGTTTTTCAAAAATAACTTGAAAACTACTGATCGTATCGAAAATTTTCCAGTACACATATGAAAGGAAATTTTTTCCTCTACAATTTTGGTCATTACAAATTTTTCTGGGTAACGCTTCGTTCACATGAAAAATTGAAAAATGTGAAAATTTGTCAATTCTCAACAACGATTTTCCAAAAATAACTCGAAAACTATTCATCGCATCGAAAATTAAATAATACAAGTTTGAAAGGAAATTTTTTGCGCTATAATTTTGGTCATTGCGAATTTTTCTGGGTAATGCTTCGTTCGGGCAAAAACCCGGCAAAATTACGAAGTTGACGATAAAAGTTGGACGCGAGAACGCGAGAATCACAACAAAAATGAGAAATGAGCAAAATGACGAAAAAAATAGGGATGAGATTTAGAGCTTCGTACAAATTTTGATAAGAGATAACGATTTTGAAAATTAAAAATTTTGAGTTCACCGAGTACCATCAAAATGAAATTGAAGAAATAAAAGAACGTTGTTCAACCATTAGTTACAATTTCTGAAATTTTCAAGAAATAATTATGCGATGGCTTCAATACAGAGTACGTTTTTCTGTTAAATTTTCAGTTTTTAGATTAACATGCATTACATTATTTTTTTTATTTATTTCAGGATATGGAAGACATTTTTTATATTATAATAAAAATTCAAATCTATTATTCTTTGGATTTACCCGTGGCGATAAGTTGAAAAAAGTTATTGGAATTCCAATCAACTCAAGCGATGATATCTCTGATCACCGTACGCGTATGTACGATTCGGCTCCATTGGGTAGCACTGATGAATACATAATTTCGGTAAATTTTAGAATATTTTATTAGATTATTGCTCGTTTCCACGATCACTTCTATGGATATTCATTATCTCTTTTTATGTAGGAAACAAATTCATTCGAAAGAATCGCGAATTTATCAGATGATGCAATTATTAGCTGTAACGAACGAATACTACCAAAATTTCCTGAAGAAAACTTGGTTTGTTCTTTTTATACAATCTCAAAGTACAAATGTGAGATGCCTAATTCCATATTTTTGAAATTAGGAATCACAGGGTACGGGAAGTATAATATTTAATGACATAAATGTATTAGAATCTGTATGGCATAAACCAATAAGAAGCAACTATGGAGTAAGTTGAAGATTATTGTTGAATTTATTTACAATACTATAATACTATCAATTTTGCATTTTTCTGCTTGAAGAAATTCAATTTCGGATACAATGTAAATAATTCAAGAAAGTATTCTACCGCCAAACAATCCACGAGTAACGTCTCTGCTGATGGTATATGCTCAAGTAATCTCTTAGAACACATAATGTATGTAAATTTGCGATTTTACCTTGTTTACATTGTCGATACAACAGATAATTTTGAAACTGAATCGAAAATTCTGCATTCCGTTCAAGATAATGAATGCAAAAGTGGAAATTTTGATTGTGAAAACGATGTGAATCAGTATACAACTCGGTCTCATACATGTGGAGAACTACGTATGTCAGACGTAGGTAAAGAAGTAAAATTATGCGGATGGGTGCAATTCATTCGAATGGATAAATTTATCCTTTTGCGTGATGCATATGGTACTACGCAAATTTTAACCAAAAACCTTGTGAGCAAATCTTGAATTAAATATAAAACCATGTATAAAAATAAATAAATCTCTGAAATATTTTCAATATTTTGCAGGTTGATCACGGATCAGATTTTACCAATTTACACATCGAATCTGTCATTTCTGTCACCGGAACCGTCATTCCTAGGCCAGAATCACAAATAAATTCTGTAAATTTACCTATTTATTTTTTTTATACCCACATTGTATGTTAAAAGGTGTGCTAATTCGAACAATTTCTAATTTCAGAGGCTTTCTACCGGAGAAATAGAAATCGATGCCAAATCGGTGCAAATTTTAAATAGAGCGTTGCCAAAAATGCCATTTTTAATTCGAGAT
This sequence comes from Pseudococcus longispinus, assembly GCA_900064475.1. NCBI lineage: Eukaryota > Metazoa > Arthropoda > Insecta > Hemiptera > Pseudococcidae > Pseudococcus > Pseudococcus longispinus. Next base: position 21,010 of record FIZU01056043.1, read on the forward strand.
TACCACAAAGTAATATATATTTGTAGTTATTTGTTTTAATATTTTTTGAGTTTCCTTGTTTATTTCTATTTTTTCTTCAGGCAAATAGTAAAGTACTGAACAGGTATAGATTTTTAGCTTTGCGTTTCCCAGAACTTCAAAATAATCTTCGTTTAAGATCTGAAGTATTATCCCGAATGCGGAATTTTTTAATCACTGAACGAAAATTTGTGGAAGTCGAAACGCCCACATTATTTAAGAAAACTCCTGGAGTACGTTTTTTATTTTTTGAGTGTTTGAATATTTACCTGTTATTTTGTAAATAATTTAGAAAATTGTGTAACAGGGAGCTCAAGAATTTATCGTACCAACTCAATACAAAAATAGATTTTATTCTTTGGTACAAAGTCCTCAGCAATTGAAACAATTACTCATGGTGGGTTCGGTAGATCGTTATTTTCAAGTAGCTCGGTGTTATAGGGATGAAAAAACCAATCCTGAAAGACAGCCAGAATTCACCCAGGTATAATTAAAGCTGAATACTTGAAAATTAATATCATTAGTTGTAGATAATTTCATTAAAAGGTTGTTTTTTCCTTTAGCTCGATATTGAATTATCATTCACGACGACGGAAAATATAATAAAATTGACTGAAGAAGTTATAATTGCTTCGTGGCCATCTAGTAAACCTCCTCTTTGTGCTCCATTTCCTAAAATAACTTATAAAGATGCCATCGAAAAATATGGATCAGACAAGCCTTGTTTGTTGGATCAATTATTGGTAAATTACTTATTCTTAATTCCAAAGATTGGTTTTCTTGGTACAAAAATTGCTAAAAAGAAGTAATATTTTGAAAAAAATTATGTTTAGATACAAAATTTGGAGAATTGTGTTCAAAAAAATTCCGAACAATTTGCCTACATGTTTACGATTCCTCAAGCTCAAGCTCAAGTGAGACAATATTTTATTTTCGTATGAATTTATCTAGTCATTAGTCAATTTCTTTGATTAATTTTTAATAATTTTTCAGGATTTGTACAAGCAACTAAGACAACAAATAGATAAATTAGAAAGCATCGAATCTACCAAAATATACGTGATTAAAACGCCCTCCATTGAAAAATTGCTTCAAAATTTACAAAAAATATTACCAGAATGTGATATTGAAATGTTTAAAAATTCTCATGCTGTGAATGCGGGTGATATTGTCGTATTATCTACTGGTTCTATCAAAGAAAACACGGTAAATAATCGTCACATTTCTAATCAACCTTTGTTCTTAAAATTTGACAATTTCATCAATGTTTTTAGCTAAAAGCGTTAGGATCTTGTCGTCACGAAGTAATCGACCATCTAAATCTACTCGAAAAACCAAACGGCGAAATCATATACGAATTTACTTGGGTGGTGGATTTTCCACTCTTGGAAAAAAATGAATTAGGAGAATTAAAATCTACTCATCATCCATTCACCCATCCTCATCACGAAGATATGCATTTAATTCCCAATGGAGCTATAAAAGTACCCATCTCATTAATTAAAATTGTAATTTTCCATTTATTTTTATGGAAAACTCATCGAATTATTTTTTAGGCACGATCTCTTGCTTATGATCTAGTCTTAAATGGATCAGAAATAGGAGGAGGTTCTATACGTATTCATAACGCTGAACTGCAACGAGAAATTTTTAAAATATTAAATTTAGAAGAAAACGATTTCAGCCATTTACTGGAAGCTTTAGAAATGGGATGTCCGCCTCATGGTGGCATAGCTTTAGGTAGGCTATATGAAAAACCAATACTAACTGTTTAATATTGTATAAAATATTAAAACCAGGCACATTTCATATATTTTTCAGGACTTGATCGTTTATTCGCAATCATCTGTCGTACAGAATCAATAAAAGATGTGATAGCATTTCCAAAAGGTTGGGAAGGACAAGATCTAATGACCGGATGCCCGAACGATGTTCCAATTGCTGATAAAAAACGTTACCACATTGTTTCGAAAGATTGAAAATGTTGATCTCTGTATCATTAAAATGTTGAGATTGGATTTCAAAATAAAATGCGAAAATGTTGAATAAAAACGATATACTTACGAAATTGCATACTGGACATTTCGTTCGATTCGATCAACCTGTCGAGCAACTACTGTACCTAATTTGTACCGTAAAATTTTCTTAGTTTCATTATTTTTCGATAACGTCTGAGAAAAAATTTCGTAGGTACGGTTTCTTTATCAGAATAACCATTGTTTCTTCATATCGATATCTGAATATTTGGAATGTATGTACTCGTAAGCTGTAGGAACATATTTCGCTAATCAAATGATTTCACTGAAATAATCATTTGACAAAACGTATGAATAATGTTCTTTATCAAAACTTAATCTTATGGTCTTACTAGGCCATTGCATAATTCTTGAGAAATTCGTGTTCAATTATGGAACATTACGTGAAATGTGGTGCAATAAACAATAGATTTTTAGCTGAATTTTGAGGATCGAAAAATCAGCTATTAAAATTGGCCTGTCATTAAAATTTTGTCAAGACGATAATTCTCGTAATAATTAACCAAATGAAATGAAATTTTTATGAAAGATCAAATACTACTGAGAATAGAATCCTATTGAATTTGAGAAAAATCGATGAACCGTTTCTCGAACAATTCGTGATTAAAATTTTCAAATACCTCTAGCGCCTTGAATATTACAGTTGAGTGAAAATCGCACGTGACATTTTTAATAGCATTTGAAAAAAGGCATAAAAAAGGTTCAATACTATTTTCATTTTTGTGAACCGGTTCTTGAAATATT
>FIZU01056045.1:0-10305 GCA_900064475.1 Pseudococcus longispinus
GCTACTATTTTTATTAATTACAATCGCTTGGTCATTTTTGCATTAATTAAATTGTGCATTTCATGATGCACAACTACACCGCCTAATGCATCAATACTGTGAATTTCAGATTTTTATCTTTTACCATTATTGAGATAATGACGCCACAAAATTTCTAAAAACGGCTGGATGAATATATACGAGTATAACCAAACTTCCTGAGAAAATTCGGTTACAAATTCTAGAAAGAAATTAAATCGCGGGAATGAAGAGTACTTTGAAAAATTAACAATTTTTGTTATGCTGATTTTTGGCCTAAAATTAAATTGAAGGGGTTAAGTAACATTGAATGTAGAAACATATGCAAAAATTTTGAATTTTTGAATTGTTTAATTTGAGTGTTAAAGCTCCTTCAATTTTGAAGGTTGGGCAAAAAAGCATGACATGAAAATTTGTTCAATTTTTGAAGTACTACCCATTCCCACGATTGAAAATTGATTTTGATTCGATTTTCGTCATCAATTTTGTCCATAAATTCCGTCATGAAATTTCTTGACAATGACTTTTAGACATTTTGTCAAATTTTTTTGAACTTGAAAAAATTTTCATCTTTATTTAACTTGGAAAATTTCAGAGATAATGCTGACTTTTAGACATTTTGCCAGACAAACAAACGATTTAGATTTTTTGAACTTAGAACGTTGACTTTTAGACATTTTGTCAGACTTTTTTGAAATTTGAAAAATTTTCAGTTTTCCATTGACTGTTTGGACTTGAAATTTTTCCGAGATAATGCTGACTTTTGGATATTTTGTCAGACAAATAATTAAAAATTTTGGAAATCAGAGTATTTTTTCGATATTTTGTCAGACAGACTTCTTAGATTTGGAAATTTTCAAATATTGTCGACTTTCAGACATTTTGTCAAACTTTTTTGGGCGTAGAAAATTTTTAAGAACACAAATTAATTTTTGGTCTTGGAAATTTTCAACTTCATGAACTTGAAAAATTTCAAGAAAGTTCAAATTAGACATTTAGTCAAACTTTTTCGAATTTGGAAAAATTTTCAGATTTCTACCAACTTTTTGTGCTTAGAACTGGATTTCGAAAAATTTTCAAAAAAATGGCATTAAGAACTTCACTCACGAAATCCATTACGATGACTTTTAGATATTTTGTCAGACTTTTCTGAACTTGGAAAATTTTTCAAAATTCAAATGACTTTTTGTACTTGGAAAATTTTCAAATGTCACGACTTGATGGACTTCAAAAATTCAATGAGCAAAAGCATATCCCATGTTTTACAGTTTCATGGGTAGTACAGAAATGCCGAGGATCTTTTGAAAACTTGAAAACATTTTGTCAAAAATTCCCTTATAAAATATGGAAAGAAAAACAACAACAACGAGACGAACTACGAATATTAATCTTTTTATTTATTCGAATCTAGAAAAACTTGGGTTCCGGGTACATGACCTCGACTAATATTTGAGTTCAATAAAATATATTCAATAAGTGGCTGATTTTTTCAAAAAAAATCTCGAAATTTCATTGTACTCGTAGTACGCGAGTAGATGGATGCCAAGAGAAAAAAAAGTCGAAGAAAAGAGAAAAAAAACACTTTTCGGAGGGGAAAACCAGTAGGTAAGTAACTCTTTTCGGAAAAAAGATTACTACGAATGAAAAAAAAAATGTTTTGTTAGATTTTAAAAATCAAAAGAGAAATGTTTTTACATTGGAAGGATAGATCAAACAAAGATTAACCGAAAAAGGTCGAATTTGGCGAACGTACGTCATTTCCTTCCCATTTCTTGTGGTTTTTAATGCTTTTATATTACTTCCAACAAATATTATATCAAAGTAATGGCTTTTTGATATTCAACTTTTCAAATTAATGCGTATACGATTATTTACTCATTTTGATAATTTTTTTTTTGGAAGAGTGAGTAATTATTTTACAAATTCGCGGGTCTAAATTGTACACCAATACCCTCTTTGACTTTTTTGATTATTATCGAACTTTCGATTAGAAAGAAATTTGATAGGTACGACTTAAGTCTTTGATCTTATTCCCCCCCATTTTATGAAATATTGATTCATCGAAAAAAGTACACCTCGTGTATAATTCTGAAGAACAAAAGTTGGGTAATTTTTGATATTAATATTTATTTACTTCAAACTTGAAAATCAATTTCAAACGTTTACCAACGTTTTTGTTTCGAGAAAGCAACAAATGTTTTATTTATTGCCAAAACAGGTTAATACCCTTATTCCATCGCTATAATTACCAATCGACGAGACCCCTATCATTATGAACAAATCATTTCGAACCAGACAATTTACTCTACGATATTGATTCACCGACCATGACCGTTATATTTTTCACCAACAAACGCATTATAATGTTTACACTGACAAAATTTTGTTTACGACTTTAACACTAAGTATATGCAGCGTTGGTGTAGCGTACACTTCGCAGTTGCTTAGTAAATGTCACATTTTAATAAATAATAAAAAAGATTGAAATGCTCGGTAATAAAATTACACGTGAAGTGTTAAAATCATTCGTTTACATGTTCATAACTTGGTTTTCAAATTCAGGTAATAAATACTTACACCTTCCTACATACGAAACCAAGTGTGTTCTGGTCGAAAACATTTTTGAAATTGAACACGATGAAGTCGAGTCGATAAACTTTTTTTCACTCGACCACTAACCTCGAATTCGAATAACAAATCGTATCGAAAATACATGTAAAATTTATTAAGACAAAGAGACGATAGATAAATACAAGCAGAAAGCATACTGCTGTCAATTTTAACTTAAATGATTACATTTTTGAACCATCGACTCCGGATCAAGTTTCTAATAAATTTAAAATATCATTACAAAGTTTTGGCGTTACGATCGCAGGTTAATGTACACAAACCGTCTCGTATATTCGAAATAAGCATTAGATATGCCATAAATTGAACCGAGATACACAGAAAAAAAAAAAAAAATAATTCGATTTTTTTTTACTGCTTCGATATGTATAGTGAAATATGTAAATGGAGCATGGAAAATTGAATAAAATTACGAAATTTACGAATACTTTATCGATAATGATTGGTAGAACGGTGTTTATTTTTACACGCACCCTGGTTATGTTCCATGTTGGGAAATATACGTAAACTTATTGACGAATCGTATACTATAATTTAAACCCTTTCAATTTTCGATTGAAGAAAAATTCACAAATATGTTCATCAATAAGTAGGTAAAAAAATTAACCCGAAATGAAATAGGTATAGGACGACGTAAATTCGACGAATTCGCGTGACTAGAGTCGGGTCTTCCCTAGGTTTTCATATAACCTGTTACGTTCTACTTTGTTTGTATATACGAGTACCTTCAACGATGTAGTTTTTCAAATATTTATATTATAAAGCGCAAAATAATATATTTTTCGGTTTATCTTTGACACTTGTAGTACAAAATGTCGAAAAAATTTACCTTCGTTCGTGTCGAATTGTACGAGAGAACAATAACATCGATTTTGGGTATTAGAAGGTATGAGATGAAGACTAAATTTTTGGAAAATCCTTTCATCTAAATTACAGAACCTTTTTAAATGTCTGAGAAAACATCATATTGGAGGAAAACGTGCTCTAAAAACTTGCATCGTAGTAACGCTGAGTAATGAATTCAGATGTAAAATTTGCATTTTTTGCAATGAATTAGAATAGGAAGGTGAAAGAGAGAGTCTTTTTTCACTTTTTTTTTGAAATTTGAAGGAGTAAAATACATTCCTCTTTCACATTAACCCTGCCCCACCGAAATGGGCTTGGATGCGGAATTGTTTTCAATTTTAAAAAAATGAACCCTTTTATCTAAACAAAATTTGGGTCTGAACTTAATTATTTTAAATCAGGGATATTGTTGGTTTGTAAAACTAAACAAATCATCTTTTGATAATTTTTAACATTTTCACATTTTCCAAGTGTTATTTAGCTCCTTCAATTTTGATGTTGGAAAAAAAATCATTAAAACATAATTTGTTCAGTTTTTTTTCCACGATTAATTTTTTTTACCTTTTTTGTCGAAGTATTGTATCTACGTTTTTGATCCTTCAATTTCGAAATTGAGGAAAAAATTATTGGAAGGAAATTTACTCGAATTTCGAAGTAGGTACATAATATAATAATCCATTCTCATGAATTCACGATTAAAAATTATGTCCTGATTCAAATTTTTCTGAAAGAGAAGTTGCTCCTTCAATTTTAAAGATAGACAACTTATTTATCTGAATTTTTCTCAAAGATATCCAGTTCGCTATTTCATTATTACCAAACCATGTTATAAAAAAAATTATGCATTTTACAGTTGATAAATTACAAATTTCAAAGTATAGGTGAAATATTACAAAATGTGAAAAAAAGGTCGTTTGAGCCCTAAAAAATTTTGCAAGTCCAACAAAAAGTCAACTGAAGTCTTTTATCTGACAAAATGTCTAAAAGTCATTGTCGAAAAATTTCGTAACAGATTTTCAGATTGATCTAATAAATAACGTGATTTTTGATTTCTTTACCAACTGCAACAAGTCGTTTGAAATCTCGATAAAAAATTTCAAGTTCAAAAACTTAAGTCTAATATCTGGCAAAATGTTCAAATTTTTCCAAATGCAAAAAGTTTAAAGGCTGACTGACAAAATGTCTAAAAGCTAGCGTGATTTTTGAATTTTTTCAAATCCAAAAAGTCATTTGAAATCTCAAAAAATTTTCAAGTTCAAAAAGTATCATGTCTGACAAAATGACTATTGAAAACAAGTTTGGAAATTTGAGAAAAATGTTTATATTTTCATGAAACTTGTGTAAAAATATCGTAAAAAGTACACGAAAAATCATAAAAATTTTGAAAAAGAATGGAAAAATTCGTAGAACTTTAATGAAAAAAGTCAGGAACAAAAATGACTTGAAAAAATGTGAAAAAGTTACCGAATTTGGATGACAAAATCGCTCGAAAAAAATCTTCGCCATTTCCATACTATTCATGAAACTATAAAGTACATAGGATATGCTTTTGCTCATTGAATTTTCCAAGTCCATCAAGTCGTGACATTTGAAATTTTCTTGAAATTTTCCAATACCAAAAAGTCAATAGAAATCTAAACATTTTTTAATTAAAAATTCGGCTGAAAATTTTGTAAGTTCAAAAAAGTCTGACAAAAGGTCTGAAAGTCAGTGTAATATCTGAAATTTTACAAATTAAAGAAATGCGCATGACAAAATATCAGAATTCAGAAAGTTACCTTGATTTATGAAATTTTCTAAGCTCAAAAAGTCTAAATTATTTGTCTAACAAAATGTCTAAAAATTAGCATATCTCTGAAAATTTTCCATGCCCAAAAAGTCGATAAAAATCTGAAAATTTTTTAAGCTCTAAAAAAGTCTGATGAAATGTCTAAAAACCAGAATTATCTCTGAAATTTTCCAAGTTCAAAAAGTCAATGAAAATCTGAAATTTTTTCAAAATCCAAAAAAGTCTGCCAAAATATCTAAAAGTAAGTTCAAAAGGTCAATGTGAATCCGAAAATTTTTCCTAGTCCAAAAAAGTCTGACAGAATGTCTAGAAGTCATCGTCACGGAATTTCGTTAGGTTTTTTCCAGAATTACCCATAGCAAAAGGATATCCTATGCTGAAATTGCATAAATTTCATTTTTTTAAATATTTCAATCAATTTACAACGGTATTTTGAACCGATTTTCAACAAATAATGTATCAATACTTTTGAAGTTTTATCCAATTTTCCCAGCATTTTCGCAGTTTTCCAATTTTTAAAAATATTTTTGGCATATTCTAGTGAAAAATCACTTTCTATGGTCAAAAGTTTCTATGCAAAGCTGATTCTCCATTCAAATTGAAATTTTCTCAAAGAAGTCTTTTCTCTTCATTTTAATATTGAAATTTCAGTCGAAATAATTTCGACGAATACTCGAAAAATCCAATCTTCATCAAAAAATTTTCATTCTTTTCAATTAATTTTACCCATCATTTTGACAAAAAATAATTTCAATCATCTTCGCATATTTCTTTAAATTCACGGTCATTTTGCCATCTATTTTTATTTCAAGTACAAGCGCGAAAATCATAAACAGAAATTTTCAATGGAACTTGTATACATTTGAAATAATCAACACCCCTCTGCCTTCCTCTCTTCAAAAAACAAATACCCATCGACAATCCACAGGTATAAAAAGTCGACTAAAAATGAACTCGTAGATGGTTAACCTTCACCCGCCAAAATATATTTTCGGGAATTTTCATCTCTCAAGCTACGCTCTTTCCATCACTCCGAGTTACGAGTACGTTGGGAAAAATTGGACGATGCGTCGAGTGGTTCCTTTGTAAGAAAAATTCATAATACATAGCAACCTTTTTTATATACGGAATAAAAGCCGGGGTGATGGCGAAACAGAACACAAGCACTAAACAAACTCGTGACCTCCTCCGGTAAGCCTGCGTAATTACGATTTAAAGACGTATTCGCACAGGAATAAATTGCTTTCGGTATATACGCGAACGGTTGTCTGTATAATTTAGGTAGGAAACCGTTAAATGACTATCGATACGTTAAATTTGATATCAGCATTATTTAGACTTGATGCCCCCTGAAACGCACCTTGCGAATAGAATAAAGGTTCGCCTATAAGGTTGAAATTAGTTGACAATTCAATTTCACTAATATCCTAAGTACCATTCATTTCAACACTGTGTTGGATATTTTCACTGCAAACAAAACTAAATACACCTAAATCGATTAGCTATAAAACCAACGCAAATGTTGGTTTTGCGTTTATTCTCTCCTAGATGTATAATTTACGAGCATGAATTTCAATAAAAAAAAATTTACCAATGTAAATACCACCAAGTCGTAATAAAACGAATAAATACGTACAAAGTGATCCTAACGATAATGTAATAATTAAATTTCTTCGACTTGTGATCGAGGAAATAGAATATAGAACTCGAAACATGACAAACAGAACAATAAATCAAGATTTGCTTTTTGTAGCTTATCTAAACGTATCAACCACTTGTTAAAATGATCCTACGTATCAATCTCATCACTTTTTTTTATCGGTTCACGTCCACGTACGATATTTATTTATCATTAAGCATCGTTCATCTGAGCGTATGAACATGAAAGAATCAAGTCTATACGTAGATACGTTCATTTTCGAAATAACTTAGATACTGGCAAGTTTACATATGAAATTTTCCAGTAAAAGTAAATCTATACTGGCATACGTACCTGTAATCCTATAATACGTACTCGTAAATATTTGAAAAAGAAAAAAATGTTACCAATTTTTATGGCCAACATTACATTATTTTTCAACAAAAAGAAATAAGAATTATTTGAACGATAGTGGAAAAAATCAATCCTATTTCCTATCATTTTAGTAGAATACCCGTTCAGGATACGTTGGTTTGCACAATGTTTATTATAACATTTCTTCAACTTTTTCATTTCTGTGCAATATTTTGATTTTCCTCTTTAATTTATGGCTTTTGTTGAATAATACAGCTAAATATTGTATTCTTGGTTTCGAACAGGATGAATAAAATATCGAGGTTATGGGAAATTAAAAAGGTAGCAGAATTTTTCTCGATATTGCACGAGAAAAATTCACGTCCAAGTTTAATTTTCACAAGAATAGAATTTTTTTCGGTGAAACAACTAGTTGATTTCATACACGATAATCTATTGACAAAAAATTGCGGATATTGCGGAAAAAATGAAACTTCCCCAACTTTCAACTTCATCTCGTATGATACCATTATTAGGAAATGAAAATTAACGTTTTTCATCTAAATAAATCTCTCGTTTCGATTCGGCAGTGAAAAGTGGAAAAACGACGGAAAAAAAAGAAAGATCACCCAACACGACGTAAAATTGACGTTCGTGTTGGCAGTGTTATTTAACATGGAAAATGTTTCAACTCGCGTAATAAGTTGAGGAGTAATTACTTCATAAAAGCAATATTTTATAAGAAGCCTTTAGAGTAAGAACTTTTCAGATTACAAGAATACTTTACAGCTCTCGTATAAATTACCTACGACTAACATAAATATAAATTTGTGGTTATTTTATTTGCCTATATATTTAACATTCAACAATGTAGGTATTATTTTTCGGTAGTTATCTTTCTCGAGTACTTTTTTTTCACAATGTTTGCTTGGATATTTTTCAAATATTTGTACTGTTGAAATTTTTCAGCAGAGGAATCACGCACAATAAAATTATTATGTATTAGTATTTGTCGAATATTCATTTTTAATAGAGTGACACCAGGTAATATTTTCACAAAAAGCGAATACTGTTTGGAGAATTTTGAAAAAGGTGGCTTTTAAAATCAGCTTAATTTTTTAATTGGATTTTATTGAAGTCTCTTACTTCTACTAGCTCTGAAACACCATCTTTTTTTATTTTTCCAAATTATTTCAAGATTTAATGACTAGTAAGAGGCTTTGGGAAGATCCAATTAAAAAGTTAAGTTGATATTTGATTCGAACTCGATTCTATCAGTGACATAACAAACAATATGCCACACCGCCGATTTGATTTGGGATTTTTTTTTTCAAAATTTGAGGGTTCGTGGGCGCTTGGGGAGGATTGTATCAAAAAAGCAAGGAAATAGTCGAACTCTGGGTTATAAAAAAAAAAAAACAAATGATATGCTACATATCTTTTTAGAATTTTTTGAATTTGGACTAAAATTTTGGGGGGAGGGAACATCCCGGGGTTTCAAAATTCCACAACGAAAAATCATTGTTTGAATATAATATGAAAATATATCTAATTCTCTACATAGAGATTAAAAAATTTCCTAAATTACCCATACCTAGGTAGTCCTGGAATTTTATGTAATCTTGAAAGTTGAACTTTTCTCAAAGAAGTTGAACTTTTAATTTTTTAAACTTTTTTGACTGATTCTAAATCTCATTTATTGGGCATTACAACCAATAATTTCACAAATTGAAAATCAATAAAGCTTCCCCCCCCCCCTTACAAAAACAGGAGTTTGGGTTGAAATAATGATTGTTTTCTTACTTTTGGGTCAGGAGAAGTTGGTAAAAAAAATTTGACCAAAATTAGAAGACCCAAGTGAAAAATGCGACTCAGGGACGAACCAAAGTTGACTTGACTAAAAATTTAAACATTTTGACTCGAGTTAAATCGTTTAGATCTAATAGAATTTTTTCAGATTTTTCGACTCCATAAATGCAATTTTTTCTAATTCAAAATCAAGATGGGATAAATCATTTACCAGAAAAAAAATCATCAAAATCATGATTTAAATCACTGAGGTGAATGATTTAAATATGGTGATTTTGATTCAAGTTCAGTTTTTTTTATTAAAATACTTTTTTTTGGCCCGGGGGGGTGATTTTACCCGAAATCACACCCAACTACCCAAAGTTCAAAATTAATGAAAACGACAGTAATATTAATGGAGTCTAGCAAAGCTTGGCTACCCTTTTCCATTTGTTTAGGTGAAAAATATGCAAAATTTCAAACTTCCAACATCAATAACCGGTTAATTTAAAAAAATCACAAATCAGCTGTTTTTGTGACTAAATAGTAGAAAAGCCTCCATAAAATTGGATCTTCGAGGTGGAGGGATATTTTCAATTTTTGAATTTTTACTCCCCCCCTCCCCAACTTGTTCCTTCTTATAAGAAAATAATTCCCCATTTTTTTGCCTTAACTGAATTTTAAGTAGTGCCTTCAAGTCCCCCACCATTTTTAAAAAAATTAAAGGAACAAAAATTAGATGAATTTTAAAATTTTTGATTTTTTTTCATTCCCAGGCCCTCTCAGTGTTCCCTCTGATCAAAAATAACCACTAGAATTTTCAATCCCCTCCCCAGGGCGACAAAAGTGAGAGTTTGAGGGGGTTCAAATTTCAGCCCACTTAAGGAGCCGCTTATTTTCTCATTGGAGGGGATAACAGAAATTCAAAAGTTATTTCTAATAAAAGGTGAAGTATTAAGAAGAAATGGAGCAAAAATTAATTTGTCCACAGCCTAAGGGGTGTAATCATGAACCAAATTTTCACATTACATTCCATAAAAAAAATACAACTGCAAACTAATCAATTTGAACATAGCTCACTAAATTAATAACCCGCGAAAAATGTTCTGTTCGACGTTCTAAATCGTAATCAAAGAAATCCTACATTTTTAACTGGAGGTAAACATCAGCTGTGATGGGCGGGGCCCACCTTCCCGAATGTAAACGACAGGATCCGACACAACCCGAACCCAAACGAATTCAA